>JAQJVL010003598.1:0-58088 GCA_035578905.1 Stictocephala bisonia | reverse complement strand
AGTTTTATCTTCAGTATGAAATTATTGAGTAAGAATATATAAATTAAATAATGCTTCAATATTTAATGTAACAAACATGTGTACTGATAAGTGGTGTAGGTGTTTAATTATTTTTGTACATTAGGCTTTAGTAACTGTATATTATTTTAAGACATTGTTTTAAGTTATATTAACTATACTATGCTCTTAAACGTTTATACGACTGAGGGAATGCCTGTATAGGTGCAAACAAACTAAGGGCAAATGTACTGAGGGGACAATTTAACACCAACTGAGCACTGCTGGAAAGTCAACAACGCTAATTGTCAGTAGGCTAGAAACCACACAGAGAAAATTCAACTGTGTGGTTCAAAGATATATTCAAAACAGTCATAGTGAACACTGTACAGTTATTTACGCGCTATTCAAGTGGACCACAAGTTGAAAAAGTTTTTAATTTTAATAGTTAATCCCGACATTTTAAATTTTTCACATATTTAGCTTTTAAAATTATAAAATTATAGGTTTTTTTTTTAAATATATTATGGTCTACTAGAACCATTATTTTGCCATCAAAATTTCTTTCTGATATTTCGATAAATAATTTTCACGGACCGAATACCTGAAATAGCAATCCACGTTTTCGGCACTATTCTTGATGTGAAATGACCTCCTTAAAGCATTTGACTGCACAATCTAAGGCCAAGGTTTAATTACCACTGAGTTCATTTAACTTCTTACAGGCCTGCGGCTCTTCTAAACTGGACAATTCAGTAAAAAATAAAAATGTGTAAAAGATTTTCATTACCAAAGAATTCTGCACAACTTCCTCTAAGTTTTTTATTAAATTACTTAAGTAAGAAATATTTATTTTATAGCTTTATATTCTCAGGAAACAACACGAAATTAGGCCTGTTGTCCAGTTCTTCACTCTACGTTTTACTTTTTGCTTTGAATTGGGTTGGAGATTTGTAGGCTTAGGGATAATTTTTTTTATTATTATTATTATTAGTAATGATTTAAACAAATTATAAATTAAATAAGCTTAAATACTAACAAAATATTGTATTTTTACTTATTCATATTATTTCATTTCTTTCAGAAACATTATTTTTATGTTTGTAGAAGATAATTTAATATTCCTACTATGTAATATACAAAAAGCATACTACATCAGAGAGGCACTCACTAAGTTGTTGTCTTTCTACTTATCAACTAGATTAAAAGCCTTCATTTGGCCGTACTATGATCTCTTTCTCCACACGTTATAAGTAACACTAATGATTTTTAAACTTAACACACTGTCTCATATGTTTACCTTTTATATGAAAAAGATAAACAAGAAACATATATTTACGTAATCATTAGGTCTTATTACAATCAATATGCACATAATTAACTTCATTTATTCATCTAAATAAATAACTAAATGTAACTTGAAAAACAATACTAATAAAAATAAAGATAATATATAAATGAAAAAATATCAAGGCTTAGAAAAAGGAAATGCTCAATAAAATTTGCAATAAAACAAAGAAACAAAACGATTTACGTAACTAAGTTTATAGAATAAATAATACGCAATTAAAAGTATAGTATTTTTATGTATAAAATTAGTTTGGCCTTTTAATTAACATTTAGATTTAATTTTTCGTACTAAATTATACCTAAAAATGTTGGTCTTTGGATTTTATTATTTACTAAAAATAGTTTAAATTACTCGTTATATACACATATATTGAAACACATTTTATACTTATTGTATGTAAAAAAATAGATCAACAAATAAATCCTTAGGGCGTTTGTTAAATTTGTATTTATGTTGTTTATATGTATTTATTTATCTATTCAGATGTATGTCACAATTCAAGATCTAAGCTGTCACTAATGGCTGTGCCCACTTCTAGGTCGGACGATAAGATCCTCAAGCGATGCTATAGGTGAGATTTACTTTGAGATAGCAGACAGACCTCCCAACCTAATGGTTAAAATACTCCATCAATGCTACTATCAGGGCACTTTCATTAGGCCATAAGTCAACTCTCGACCAAAGTTACAGTCAGAGGTACTTTGCGAAGCTACAAGCCAAGCCATATCACGTATAACGGCTTTTGGCAAAGTTCCCTTTGACGGCCATTGGCTTAATTGCTCAAGTTATTCACTATGTATTTAGTGTGGGTATTGTAATTTTAATCACTTTATACTATATACGGGTTGATTTGTTTTTAGTTTGTAACCTTGGGAACCTTTTCAACCCGAAGAGATACAACAAACTTCAAATGGGGAACTTCACCTAATTTTTCCTCAGTAATAAATATTTGCATTCAGTGGTTTAAAAAAAAAGTCCACCATTTCCAAACAGGTGGACAACTTAATTTTTTTTTAGAACACTACATATTTAATGATTTTTTCTGATATCAAATGTATTTTTAAGACTTTTTTCATCTTTGCACTTTTCCGTAATATTTGCCGATTTTAATCTCATATTGTTTAAAAAGGCAACTGTTGACATTGCAATACTGAAATAACAGCCATGTTTCGTTCTATAAATTAGGATGTAGGCTTAAATGCATACAGTTTAGTTATCATAAACGTTGAACATATTAGATGAAGTAAATGGTTGCACACTTAACAAAAGTCGCCCTGTATAATATAGGCTATTTTAATAAGTTAATATTATATCCAAAAGAATTTATAAAAATAAATGCTTGTTTTTTCATACATTTATATAATGAAATAATGTTGTTCCACTAATATGAATTGAAATTATATTTTGAAAAATATTTTAAAATGTTTGTTACCAAATGTCAACATTGAGTGATTAGTCTGTTTATTATTAATGTGATCATTAAACAAAAAATAAATTTTACTTTTACATGAGATATACTCTGTTTGAAACATATAAATTGCAACAGTTTGAACCTTTTGTAATGTAGTGTTTGTGTTATCTCCCGCCACAGTATGCAAGAAGATTTGTGGCGGTACTGAACCAGACCACTCCCTCTCACCGCCCACACTTACCAATCATCTGTCCCTGTGTACTGACTCCTTTGCTCAAATTATTTATTGTATTTGTTAAGAATTCATTATTTATATGGTGGTAGTCAAAGCTCATTTGCATTACAAACATATCAAATGAAAAATTATATTTATTTCTGTAACATTATTTATAACTAAAAAATGCATATTTTGAATAACACAATTAGATAATCTAAATCTATTTAACTAATAATAATTAAGTAGAATTTACCTGGTTCTATTTAAATTTTATTCATACAGATACGATACCAAGTATCAATCAGAAAAACAAAATTAAAGGAGAGAACTTTTTTAATTTCTCAAATTTCAACAGATCAGAATGGAAAAAACACGATGAAGTAATTTATAAATCAATAGATTTAAAAATGTTTAACTTCTTAGAACTCTAAGTGAAACTCCTAAAAATTCGTCATAAACTTCCTTTAACATATCTATCACTGAACTGAAACTGATACTGCTATTACTACAAAGGATGTTTTGTAATGTTCGTATTTTGATGCATTAGGAATTCATGACTCGTGCAACATAGTCAAAATCGCACATTTTATACCCATATTTTGTACATATCTCATACCTGATACAATGTTTTTATTTTTGATTCACTGTTAACTCACTACCACTACTTATCTTTGTTTCCGTTAACTCACTACCAATACTTATCTTTGTTTCCGTTAACTCACTACCACTACTTATCTTTGTTTCCGTTCACTCACTACCACTACTTATCTTTGTTTCCGTTCACTCACTACCACTAATTATCTTTGTTTCCGTTCACTCACTACCACTACTTATCTTTGTTTCCATTAACTCACTACGACTACTTATCTTTGTTTCCGTTAACTCACTACCAATACTTATCTTTGTTTCCGTTAATTCACTACCACTACTTATCTTTGTTTCCGTTCACTCACTACCACTACTTATCTTTGTTTCCGTTAACTCACTACCAATACTTATCTTTATTTCCGTTAACTCACTACCACTACTTATCTTTGTTTCCTTTAACTCACTACCACTACTTATCTTTGTTTCCGTTAACTCACTACCACTACTTATCTTTGTTTCCGTTAACTCACTACCACTACTTATCTTTGTTTCCGTTAACTCACTACCACTACTTATCTTTGTTTCCGTTAACTCAATACCACTACTTATCTTTGTTTCCGTTAACTCACTACCACTACTTACTTTTGTTTCCGTTTATTCATTATTGCTTGTTAAATATTCTATTACTTTGAAAACTTTTCCACAACATTTTTTACATCCACTGTCGTATTCCTTATTCCCTAGTAATCCGATATTGCAGGCTCTATCTTATTACTTACCAAGAACTTACGCACGGGGATCGCATTCGCTGGCAAGTCAATCATTGGATGTACCAGTTTGTGATCAACTTTAGTAGCCACCTAACCAAATTGTAATTGTGATAAAAAATATTGGTAGTGAAGTAACGGAAAAAGTAGTTGTAGTTAATTTACGGAAAGGGTCCAGATTTTTTATTTAGTGACAGTTAATTTTGTCATTCAAATGTTTATAACAACTCTGTTGAAAAACTTTAAAAAAAAGACTGTGTGAATGAATTATATGACTTTTAGTGTCCACAACCTATGTATTAGTACAGCCTATTATGACTTAAAGTAATAGTCATTATTCTTTCGGTACTTGGAGATATCTGATTGTACCAAGGAAAGGTAAGTGTTGGACTGCTTAAACAGTTATAAAGTCACGAAAAGTTATGTCACGAAATGACAGAAGTTTTAAAAGTGATATCAGTAGATCGGAGTGGTATTATGAAGATAACAATGTCCTGTGGTCTCCAGGTGTTACGTGTATTAAATATCAGTAGATCGGAGTGGTATTATGAAGATAACAATGTCCTGTGGTCTCCAGGTGTTACGTGTATTAAATATCAGTAGATCGGAGTGGTATTATGAAGATAACAATGTCCTGTGGTCTCCAGGTGTTACGTGTATTAAATATCAGTAGATCGGAGTGGTATTATGAAGATAACAATGTCCTGTGGTCTCCAGGTGTTACGTGTATTAAATATCAGTAGATCGGAGTGGTATTATGAAGATAACAATGTCCTGTGGTCTCCAGGTGTTACGTGTATTAAATATTAGTAGATCGGAGTGGTATTATGAAGATAACAATGTCCTGTGGTCTCCAGGTGTTACGTGTATTAAATATCAGTAGATCGGAGTGGTATTATGAAGATAACAATGTCCTGTGGTCTCCAGGTGTTACGTGTATTAAATATCAGTAGATCGGAGTGGTATTATGAAGATAACAATGTCCTGTGGTCTCCAGGTGTTACGTGTATTAAATATTCAGTAGATCGGAGTGGTATTATGAAGATAACAATGTCCTGTGGTCTCCAGGTGTTACGTGTATTAAATATCAGTAGATCGGAGTGGTATTATGAAGTAACAATGTCCTGTGGTCTCCAGGTGTTACGTGTATTAAATATCAGTAGATCGGAGTGGTATTATGAAGATAACATGTCCTGTGGTCTCCAGGTGTTACGTGTATTAAATATTAGTAGATCGGAGTGGTATTATGAAGATAACAATGTCCTGTGGTCTCCAGGTGTTACGTGTATTAAATATTAGTAGATCGGAGTGGTAATATGAGATAACAATGTCCTGTGGTCTCCAGTTGTTACGTGTATTAAATATCAGTAGATCGGAATGGTATTATGAAGATAACAATGTCCTGTGGTCTCCAGGTGTTACGTGTATACCTTTAAAGTCTGATACTTTATTATCATAACGTATCGTATAATATACTTAATTTGAATTTAGCCTTAAGAAACCCTGAACACCACCAGGCCTTAATATATCTTATTCAAAATAAATAAAGAATTTACCGTATATAAGCTTAATAGTATGGACAGAGTGAAGATTTATAAGAATATGAGTTATGTTTTATTTATTTATTTAATTACTTTTTTCATTTTTAGGAGGTCACGTGGTTTGAACATGTGGTATCTCCAAATTAAAACAAAGTCATACGTCCTAGATCACTAGGCTCTGGCTCTCCAACTTTGTAAACAAATCCACCAATTACGTGTAAAAATATTTTACGTTAAACAGCTCAATAGAAAATTAAAATAACTTTCACTGTACAAATCAAGAAAATAGTAAATCGTTTAGTTAAAGTTACAAAAAAATCAAATATGTAACGGTACCCTATATTAATTAATAACAATTTAGTAGAGTGAGTAGCAATACTATAGTATAGTGGACTGAAGGCTAAAAAAAGTACATTCAGCATAATACGTACAAATATTGAGTACAATAATAAATTATACTTAATGAGTTGTATTAAAATACTATCAGTATAACAATTATAGCTGGCCTTGATCAAAGGACTCCGACGGCATCTAGTAGCATCGAACGTAGCTGTTCCTTGGATGGTGACCAGCTGCACGATATTGCTTTACATTTATACCACATTCCGGTGGAGCTTGGGAAGTCATCTTCATGCCATTGGTTCCCAGGTTAAGTGTAATAGAAGGCCTCTTAGTCCTAATTTCACCTGGTAAATAAGACCTTCATGAAATGTTAATTTTTTATTGTAAGTAGTAAATTAAATATTACAATATGAAGTATAAAATACAAAATAATTGGCTCGACACATTATTTTATACATTAAAAAAAAGCTTTAAATTACCTTAAGTGTATTTCTTATGAGCTTCAAAATCCCAAATATAATATATATTGAAACTGTTTCAACGCTTAGATGTCTAATACGTAAGTATGAGCAAATATCTCCTGGTAAACATAACATTTTAATAATACTGACTTAGTTATTAAAATTAACAGAAAATATTTTGTCATTTTAATGCGATGAATTAAATTTAGCATATAAATAAATATTTATTTAAAAGAAGCAATCGGCTTTGAAACAGTTCTGTTAAAGTGTAGGTGCATGTGTAAAACCCTAATTTTCATTGAAAAGAATTTATTCAAAACCAGTAATTGTTTGAATACAAATTTCAATTCATTTATTACAAGCTACTCCATCAAAAAGGTCCATCTCGTATATGGATTGCACACTGAAACTGCTACATATGTGTAGTTATAACGTACATATACATTGAGATTAACGTATTGAACGTACAGTATTCATAACACATCAAGTCTATATTTTTTTTTGGAATTGTTTCTTTTAAAATAAGGATTGAGCTTTAAAATTACATCCCTTATTTTGTTGGTTGGTGACAACAATTTACAAACCTTAGTTACTCTAATACGTAAATTAAGCATGGAAACAATACATATTTTCAACACGACATACAACTACCAATACCTCATTAATACCACTGTACGTATCAGTTTGGGTGGGTAGGTGGGTCAATACCACTGTATACGACATACTTTGCTTCAAATAAAAACTTTAAGTAACGTAAAACAAACAACTAATCTTTCTAGACTATTTTTATCCAGTAAAATAAGAAAAAAGAAAAAACATTAACAAAACGAAAGAAGGTTCAAATATAAAATAAATTACAAAGTATTTTGGCATGTTCAAATATTGCTAACTACAACACTTCAAATTGGCAGTTTGCACAGATTTCTTAATTTTATAATAATATAGTGTAATGCATGTTCATAAAATATATACAGTATAATCCTACCACACGAAAAACCCTTTCACAGCCAATATTCAGTGAAAAATGTATTTCATGACATTGTTTGGAGGAGGATAAAAAAGCAATGCTATACCAGGAACAAATTAGGTTTGCGTTGGAATGCATTGTGATATAAGATTTCTCTTGGTTGTGGTGTTATTTATTAAATGCGACAGCGGAGTTGTTTCAAAAGCTTGTTTCCCTCCCATGGACTTTTTTAATATGTTTATGATTTAGGTCTAGATAAAAGATTATATACAAGATACGATGTGCTTGGTTAAACATAATTTTACCATGATATTTTTAATAAGTGTATGATATCGTAAAATAATTTATAGACTTAGTACTTCCTTATAACCAAATATGGTTATTAAAATGTTAAATAACAGGAAATTTACCTAATATTTGGTCTTCCATTATACTATGTGGATAAGATTAAATAAATGTCCTGATATAGCCATAGCTACATTACCAATGTTAAATGTAAAATTGTTTACGTTTTGAATACATTATAATCCCCAAACCAGCATAAACAATACATTACATGAAACAATACTACATTAAGGTTCCACCGACTTGTAGTGAAAAAAATGGGAATAAGACAAGTTTATATTTTTATTTATCATTAGCCTGTTGGCCTTGAACTTTCTTATCATAAGTCTCACTATAAATAAATGTCACTTTTCGAAGCTAATTTACTATGTTCATTCTCTTGCTTATATACTTAATGTAATGTTGAGTTTAGTATTTAATTAATATACATTTTGACAGCGGAGTACATTTGAAATTGAAAAAATCAATTATATAACAATAATAATAATTTATTTTTTAATATGGAAACTAATCTATTTTATTTTATTTTGATCTAAAATTAACTTATGATCAATAGTGGTAGAAGTTCTTTACAGTTTATTTGCAAAAGCTAACTCATCAATGTTTGAAGTAAAACTATGGGAATATATTTCGTCCTTTTAATATTTTGTAAGAAACAAACAAATAAAATGTGTCATTTAATGTATGACAGTATTAAAAAAAACAATAATATATTATTTACGAAAATAATTAAAAAATCTAAAAGGTTAATTTATTTTCTAGAAATTAAATTAAATTGATAGCAAACAAATCAACATTATGGTAAAAATAAGAAAACAACATACTAATTCGTTAATTTTAGAAGCGATTAATTACATATAAAATAAACCTTTCGAAGGCTCACATAAAGAAGTACTGCACTTCGCCCAGTGACTCCGTTGTCAGCTTTACAACAACAATATCAAATGTATGTTCTTCCTTCTTAACGTTGCGAAACCCTAAACAGTGTCATACTAATACCTGGACTACGTTCAACAGCAGGAGTTCGTAAGTGTGAGGACACTGTAAATCTGGCACCAGCAGTCTTCCTGTTTTCCGTAAAATACAAAATATAGCACTGATTTTTCTAGCAATCATGAAAGGTATTGTCTGTCTGTAATATTTGACATCGGCCGTAGCACTAGCCTAATAAAGCCCAAAAATAAAAGCCATTCCTCTTGCTCTACAGTAGAACTTAAATTTGGCATTACTACTTCAATAACTTAATAATTACTACGTACAAAACAATTCTCACGTGGACTTAAACTCAAATACTACGGACGGAACATTGCGCACATGGACTTAAACTCAATTACTATGGACAGAACATTACGCACATGGACTTAAACTCAATTACTACGGATGAAACGTTGTGCACATAGATTAACATTCAGTTACTACGGATGGAACATTTTGCAAATGGATTAACATTCAATTACTACGGACGGTACATTGCGCACTTGGATTTAAACTCAATTAATACGAACGGAACATTGCGCACATGGACTTAAACTCAATAACTACGGATGGAACATTGCACACATGGAATTAAACTCAATTACTACGGACGGAACATTACGTACTTAGACTTAAACTTAATTGCTATGGATAGAACATTACGCACATGGACTTAAACTCAATTACTACGGATGAAACATTGTGCACATAGATTAACATTCAGTTAGTATGGATGGAACATTTCGAAAATGGATTACATTCAATTACTACGGACGAAACATTGCGCACTTGGATTTAAACTCAATTAATACGAACGGAACATTGCACACATGGACTTAAACTCAATAACTACGGACGGAACATTGCGCACATGGAATTAAACTCAATTACTACGGACGGAACATTACGCACATCAATTGACATTCAATTACTACGGACGGAACATTGCGCACATGGACTTAAACTCAATTACTACGGATGGAACATTGCGCACATGGATTAACATTCAATTACTACGGACGGAACATAAATAAATAAGTTTTTTATTGCATAAAACAATTATTACAATTGTATCGCAATCGTCATAACGTGCATACAGTTTAAACTAATATTAAGTCCTAAGTCTAATTTAAAATATCAATGGATACTATATAACATTCCACTCACTCATTTAAACATACAATCAAACATGCAAACAATTCACATATATACTTTCAATTACACAGGCCGACATTTAGGAAATTATGCGGTCTCCCAGCTATAGGCCATAAACTCGTCCACACTGTAGGAGGCTTGTGCCAAGAGAGTAGACATTAGACGAGTTTTGAATGCCTTCGACATTGTGGCATTTGATGATGCTCCAAAACAGAGAGTCGTGTCATCTGCATACTGGATGAGCCGTCCATATTGCAGTGATGAACCAACATTATTCACGTAGATCTAGAAGAGCAGAGGGCTTAGAATAGAGCCTTGCGGGACCCCATAGCTCAGTTCGTCCTCTCCTGAACATACGGAAATTGAAATTTTGACGGATTGAGTGCGATTACTGAGGTACGATTTCAACCACTGGAGTGATGTTACTCGAACCCCGTAATGCTCTAGTTTGTGTAAGAGGGTGCCATCATCAACACAGTCGAAAGCCTTTGATAAGTCTAGGAATGTGAGTGTACTCTTTCGACTTTCGATGCCTTCTAATTCCATATCTACTAAACGCACGACCGCTTCTATTGTAAATTTTCCAGTTCTGAACCCAAATTGTTTTTTTGAAAGAAGATTATTTTTTCCAGGAATGACAAGATTCTCGCGAAAAAAGCTTTCTCAAAGACCTTGCTAAAGACAGGCAGAATTGAAACAGGGTGGTAATTTTGAATTGAAAAAAGGTCGCCTTTTTTGAAAATTGGTGTGATTTTTGCTGTTTTTAAGAGGGAGGGAAAATTTCCAGTTTGAAAAGAGAGATTGATGAGATGTTCAATTGGGTCTAGAAGGTACTCAAAGCACTGTTTGAGCAGCCAAGTTGATAGGTGGTTTTAAGTCATTTGACTTTTTTGTTGCAAGCTCTCTTATCATTCTAGCAATCTCCTCCTTAGTGACTGGAGCTAGGGATAAAGAACTCACTGGCCCTGAAAAGGTGGTGGTGGTGTATGATGCTGTTGATGACAAAGACCCTGGTCAGCACCAACTGAGGAAAAGAATCTGTTAAACACCTCAGCGACTTTGAAAGGATCTTTGATTTGCTTATTTTCAATGGTGAGTTTGATTTGTTTGTGAGTCTATTGACTAAATATACTCACAAACAAACCATGGGGGACTAGAATAGACTCACGACTGCTAGTTGTAAGTGCATTGCACACATCGATTAACTTTCAATTACTACGGACGTAACATTGTGCACATGGACTAAAATTCAATTTTTCATGTCATTCAAATCACATCATCAAATCACACATCAAATCAAATCATCATTCAAATCACACAATTGTTGAACAGCTATTATAATTGTATAGCCAACTTGCGAAATACAAATGTCTCACACATCATTTGATATGCTTTTATAATAATTAAATTAGGTCTTTAAGTATGTTAACAGCACCTGAATCCATTGCTAAGAACAATCTATTGTATAGAACGATTTTATGGAAGAGTTTAAATTTAATTACAGTAATTTTAATTAGGATGTACTGGAGTTTTATTGAACTGGTAAATAATAATGTGTGTTCAGTCAATTTAATATTCACTATCTTGAATGAAAATTATTGAATCGAACATATATTCATTTTTCTGTACGAAATAGCAATAACCAGACTATATGGTTATGTGTTGTTTTTAACTTATCTACGTACTAAATATATGTACCTCCCCAACAATGTACCCCATAGTGTAACCTTGAACGTACCTCCCCCAGCTATGTACCCCATACTGTAACCTTGAACGTACCTCCTCAGCAATGTACCCCATACTATAACCTTGAACGTACCTCCCCAGCAATGTACCTAAAACTGTAACCTTGAACGTACCATATCCATGTAGTGGTCTCATTAAGGATAACACAGACTATAAAATACATTACTAATTAACAATTTATTGCTATGCTGTTAGTACAGATACTTTGAGTTTGTACATGCATTAAGTTGCCAATTAAGGTAATGTTTTGTGGTAGGTTGAAGTCTATTTAGAACTGTTTTACCTGAACACCCATGTAGTATTTTAAATTATAAACGATTTCTCCCCACAAGGCTTAGCTTTAATGTACTTTATAGACACTTCGCTAGTCTTAATATTTTTATCACTAGGTGGTAATATCAGGAATAGAGTTCCTGGGAATTAAGATTTTATTTGAGGTATACTTGGTTTGTAATCAGTATAGTAGAAACCATAATGTTTAATAAATGTTACTTTTCGTTATTTGCCATAATTATTTGAAATCTTTGAAATTATTTTTTTATACATTTTAAAGTAGCCTAAGATTTTGAAAACAATGTTGGTGAATGATAAGTATTTATTAAGATATAATGGAAAAAAATCTAGATTTATTAGTGAAAACAATGAATAATGTAAAAATACGTACTTAAATGTGTTTCAGCTAAAGATATAGCTTGCAGGTGTTTCTGAGACCAGAAAACAAAGTATAATGAAAATTATTAATTATTGTTAAATATATACAGCATTAGATTGTGTTATTTTTGGTTGGGTGTCAAGTAAAAAGTGCGTCTTTTGGTAAAAAAACGTGTTTTCAAAAACCAATTATGTATTTTTTCAGCGTAAAAATACATTTAAAGAAAAATTTTAAAAATAATAATTTTTGAAAACTTTGGTGTATTTTACTGTGGAAAGTATGTAAAATTTATGATTTTTACTCTCTAATCATTATCAAAAGTTCAATTTGTTAAGAAAATAATTGAATAGTTTCAGTGCTGTTATAAATGCAGATAGGGTCCAAGTTAAAGTTCAGGACGAACTATAAAAATCGTGTTTTCAAACATAAGAGGGATAAATAGTTTCTTTCAATAAGTCTGTATGTTGATTAAGATTAACAATTGTATGTGTTTATTGATGGCTGTTGTCTGGTTACTTTTTAAGTATGCTAAAAAATCATTATTTCCTGGAAAAAAACGAAAATGTTACTTTTATTTAGTTTTTACATAGATAACAGTATTTAAAGTTCAAGTTGTTATGAATATTCTGTAAACTTTAATTAAAAGATTATCTAAGGATATTTATCGTATTTTATATTTGTAAAAATTGTTATAACGATATACTTTAGCTTAGTATTACAAAAAATAAAAAACATGAGGAAAACACAGTGACCAGAATGAATTCCTTTATAAAGAACTGTGTATTCTCTGGGGCATGAAATTGTTTGCATCACTAGAATACTTGTTCCGATGTATTCTATTTTAACTTATTTTAATTTATTACATATCCTTTGACTATGAACCTAGCAGTATGGTATTTCTAGGTATCAGAGCCATGTGACCTATTATTTACTATTTATTTAATAAATATAAATAATAAGAAGTTAAGAATCAAACGTTAAAAATTGTAATTATTTATGTAAAGTTCTATTGGTTACTGTGTATCATAGTATAATTGTAACTCGTGATCGAATATAACGTGCTTTTATTAGGAATATTCTAAAGTGGCCGTCTCATTAACTGCCAAGCCACAGTTGGAAGGTCGACAGGCCCAGACAGCCAAGCCACCGCTGGAAAGTCGACCGGCCCAAACAGCCAAGCCACCGTTGGAAAGTCGACAGGCCTAAACAGCCAAGCCACCACTGGAAAGTCAACAGGACCACACAGCCAAACCACCGTTGGAAAGTCGACAGGCTCAGACAGCCAAACTACCGTTGGAAAGTCGACAGGCCCAGACAGCCAAGCCACCGTTGGAAAGTCGACAGGCTCAGACAGCCAAGCCACCGTTGAAAATTCGACAGGCTCAGACAGCCAAGCCACCGCTGGAAAGCCGACAAACTCAGACAGCCAAGCCACCGGTGGAAAGTCGACAGGCTCAGACAGCCAAGCCACCGCCGGAAAGTCGACAGGCCAGACAGCCAAGACACCACTGAAAATTCGACAAGCCCAGAAAGCCAAGCCACCGCTGGAAAGTCGACAGGCCTAGACAGCCAAGCCACCGCTGGAAAGTCGAAAGGCCCAGACAGCCAAGACACCGCTTTAAAGTTAACAGGCCTAAACAGCCAAGGCACCCCTGGAAGGTCGATAGGCCTACACAGGCAAGCCACGGCTGGAAAGTTGACAGGTCCAGATAGCCAAGCCAACGCTGGAAAGTCGACAGGCTCAGACAGCCAAGCCACCGCTGGAAAGTCGACAGGCCCAGACATCCAAGCCACCGTTGGAAAGTCGACAGGTGCAGACACCCCAGACACCGTTGTAAAGTCGACAGGCCTAGATATTCAAGCCACGGTTGGAAAGTCGACAGGCCAGACAGCCAAGCCACCGTTGGAAAGTCGACAGACCAGATAGCCAAGCCAACGCTGGAAAGTCGACAGGCTCAGACAGCCAAGCCACCGTTGGAAAGTCGACAGGCCCAGACAGCCAAGTAGGAGCAATCCAAATTTACCTTCAGTGGGCTTAAACATGATTTTCTATTTCAACTGTAAGGTTCGCCTTTATTATTATAATAAGTCATAGTGAACGATATCTGATTATGAAAGGACCATTTTAGTAGATCATAAATTGGAATTATGAGTTTTTAACTTAAAAACCATCAAGAATAATATAAGTTCATATATTAAACATGACGAAAGGATTAAAATACTCTATATTTTACAAAAACTAACCTACATACCACTTAAATGACACTTCGCCTTTAAAATGATACTTAAAATATTACAATATAATTATTCTTAAGAACTTAATCGTTGAAGTAGAAAGCAACATTGTTGTGGTTTTCACGGAGGGAACGGCCTCATTAAACTACGTAGATTGTTTAGTGAAATTTTCGATCAATGTATTTAATATCATAATATTCTAAACACCTGAAATTCAACGAATAGATTATATGGCTAGATTTCTTATCTTTTAACTTGTATGATCATTTAGCACCTTTTTATTTAAATTTTTTTAACTCAAACATACATATATGCCAACCCTTCTCACGCTGTATGAACTATCCATGCAAAGTACTAGTAAACTTGTTCTTATAAATAATGAAACTGAATTATTCGAGTATATCTGATTAAAAACTATTCCTCTCAATTGTCACGTATAATGTCTAAATGTCCTGGAATTCAATGTAATCATCATTGATAACACTTTATTCTCCTCGAGTTCAAAATCAAAGGATAAGTCAGTTTAAATTACTCACAGTATGTAGTATTGAAAGCTCTGATATAATATTTTCTTGCGTGGTGGCTCAGTGGCTAAGATTTCGGACTATTGATGGCTGATCCAAGGTTTGAATTTTCAACTGAACTAATGCTTCGTACTTAATTCGTTCGTTAAATAAAGTTCACACGGCCTATGGCCTCGCGGGGAAAAGTTTGGCCTGCTATTAAGGAACTCTGTTACAGTCCGATCTCGTTAGGAAGATCGGCCTACGGCCTCGTCACGATTTTTAAGTAGTGTGACAATGCATTTGAGTTTTTGGGACAGTGGAGCCCATAAACCTAGCCTTTTCTAAAATCTGATAGCATTTAAGTAATTAGAAGAAGAATGCCTCTAATCTGATACCTCACTTGTGTGTATTAGTTTAACATTACCCAATTTTGGGTTTTTGAATAGGTTTTTTATTTGGGAGGGGGAAGAGTCTTTAAATGTTGTATCTTCCTAAATATAGGAGTATGATTTATGAGTATATATTTATGAGATAAATGCCGATGGTTTTTTAAATCCCACTTTATGCTAGAAGTCAAAATGGTATTTTTAGCCATATAGATTTTTCTGCTAGAAGTTGATAACACGGGACGTCTAGGAGCATAAATCAGAATTTTCGCAGAGCTTAAGACGTTGCCGACAGAAATTCTTGAAGCCAAACAAATTTCATCTAGACGATGCTTGTTTCAGATAATAAGATAATACAATGAGAATTTAACGATTAATTATAAACATAAATACAAATAGGAAATAAACACATTAATAAGAAGTAAAAAAAGAAAAGAAAAAAAGAAAAAAACAGTAAGTATATAGATAGGTCGATAATATTACACTAAAATATGTTCAAAAATATTTTATTCAATCATTTCAACACATATGGAGGACAAGTAATTAAACAAAACACACGTGATCTACTAAACAATAAATAGTTAAATATTTTCCACATGGGACGCCTAGAAGGCTCTGGGGCAGAAATCAGAATTTTCCTAGGGGTTGAGACCGATGCCAATCGATTTATTGTAGTCGAAAAACCCCAACAACAATTTTAATTGTTTAAGTGAAAATAACCCCAAACTTACAGTCATAACAAACATCAGTCTGTGTTGTGTCTTAGAAATGAAAGCACATATATTTATAACTATTTATAAATTTGATCGAAATTGGATTCCTGAAGAAATTATTATAAAATATGATGTATTAACAAAAACGACTGTAAAATTATTCAAGTATAACACATTAATCGTTAGTAGAGGGGAAACGGGGGTTTCACGCCGTCCCATGGTGAGTTTTCGTCAAATGGTGAGTCGGTGGTGGGGGAAGGTCACGTGACCGGATCCAAGATGGCGGTCCCGGATCCAAGATGGCTGCCCCCATTCCTGCCAACCTGTTGGGAATTTTCCCTCCCAAAACTTCCCTCAAATTCCCAAATTTCCCTCAAATTCCCTTTTTGTACTATAAAATACACTATTAGCCTTGTTATACTATATAAAATGCATTATTTTCTCTTATACTCTATAGTAAATCTATACTCTATGGGACCTTGACCCAAGTTTCCACACCACCCAAGAGGTATAGGGTCATTGCACTCTGTGCAAAGGCGCGTTTTTTATTATAGTGGGTGTCCCCAGTAGGCATAATCCCACTTCCTTTAATGTAACTTACTCCATTCCTGCCAACCTGTTGGGAATTTTTCCTCCCAAAATTTCCCTCAAATTCCCTTTTTGTACTATATAAAATACACTATTAGCCTTGTTATACTATATAAAATGCATTATTTTTCTCTTATACTCTATAGTAAATCTATACTCTATGGAAACTTGACCTTGACGACATGCACAAAACATATTACGTAAAGCATGCAAAGATACTCGCCCTTTATGGTCGGTAGAATGTTAGTACAAAGCCTCTGAAGGAACGTCAACCTCCTCTACCAGCTCAGAGGTCACTCTTTTGATTGTTAAGGGTAAACAAAGAGGCTCCCACAGGTCTAGACCATATACCCCTGTGGTACGGAGAAACAAACCCTTGTAATAAGCCCCAACCATCGCTCATTACGTTGGTAGCCATCCTGCCACCTTTCCATAGAGATTTACTCTAGGTGTTTATAATAAATCTCGTAGACCATGTAACTTGCGAACAAAATACACGGTATGAAGATCAATGGGGTGCAGCGTCTTTTCCTTTTTTCTTCTTGCATTAAAAATGCTTTGCAGTATCTGCAGTCGTGTACTCGATCTTCTGGTGTTTTGAAACACTTAAACATCTTTCCGAAACAATAACACAGCAGACGTAGATCCAACTTCTTTGATCAGTACCAAGTTGTCCGGTATTGATTCCCCCTCATGCAAAGTGTCGACGTATCTTCTAGGTAGAAACACCTTGATGTCCTCCTCCAAATGCGGATCAAACAGTATCGCAACGAGAGTCTCACCGTATTTCGTATTTATTCGTGTAATACTTTTGACTGGATACTGGATGTTGGATGACAAATCTCCAACCTTGACAGTAATATAATTCATCGGAGTAGCAGCGTTGAAACGTTCCACAAAAGATGCCATGATAGACTGATAAGAAAAGTGGAAATACGAGTCCTTTTATACTCTCAGTTGACCTTGAGAGTCACGGCTTGTTAGGAGTATTGTGCCTCCTTCCCCGAAGGCCTATGCACTTGTCCTTGCATTCCTATGCACAGAGTGCAATGACAAGACCATGACTATCAAGTCAATGTCTGTCATTGCACTCTGTGCATTGACAAGTCTTGACCCAAGTTTCCACACCACCCAAGGGGTATAGGGTCATTGCACTCTGTGCAAAGGCGCGTTTTTTATTATAGTGGGTGTCCCCAGTAGGCATAATCCCACTTACTTTAATGTAACTTGCCCCAACCATCGCAAGCTACGGTGATAGCCACTCCATAACAAAATTGCTACCTCCCAGTATTATTTTTGTGTGTTTTTTTTATTTTTTTATACTTTTTTGGATCCCCTATAAGTCTAGCCGCCACTTTACTTGGAGAAGCCTTTCAATGTGACGCACAAACTTACAAAGGGCTTTTATTTTTTATTTTTTTTATTTTTATTTTTCTTGTTAATAAAAATATCCCTTACTCACACCCTGGACTTACAGAGTTTAAGCCAGCCATAGAGTGTTACACACATCCAAACTGTACGAGGGCCCATTGCATACTAGATGCATCTGCGACTCAAGGTCTTACGGGGATTAGCCCAGCCCCAAGCTGCAGGACTGCCTCAGGTCTTATGCGTTTTACGGCTGCCTTAGAGAACAGTCGGGCTTTTTTATTGAATTTGGGCCGCCCTCACCTTGACAGTTCATGACTTATGGAGTTTAGGCCAGCCATAGAACACACATTCACACAGAGCTAGGGATACGATAGTAACAATTTTTATCCAACTTTTTGTAGTAAAACTGAGCACTTACTAAGGCGCACTTGCCATCACTAGCATGTTGCGGTAAACAACAAGGTAAAAACGTATACATGTCGGGAACTGTCCAAGACTCGTCGAGTTCCTGAACATTTCCGTGAAATTTGGAAAGAAATAACTTTTTCTCCAACCCTTTGGTATAGACTATATCAAAAGGTTTTAGTAAGCTATGAACTAGTTTGAAGTTAAAAGGTACACATCCCTCCTCCCAAAGTATTTTGTGAAACTTACGCTCACACCAATTGTTAGCTTTCCGAGCAGCACTATTCAACTTACTTTCAGGATAAGGAGACTTGAAAACTATATTTACATTTACAAAAGGACCCACAACGACAAATTCTTTAACGATAAATCTATTGCGATTATCTTTGAACCCATGAAACTCCACCACAGCCGGTGTTGACATATTTATGATCAACCTACTGTGGGCTTTGTCTTCTTATACCAAACAATTTCGTCATGCAAACGGTCAGCATCCCAACCGTTTACTTGCTGTGGTGGGGGAACATAGACCGAATCACTACGCATAACCCGATCAAAGTGTTCAATCAGGTAAGGCTCGACACAGGTCAACTGTTCAATGTACCGTGAAATGCAAGGCAATAAGCTAACAAAATTCAACCATTCCTCTTTAGTGAAAAGTATAGCGGTTTCATTATCTCTGTCGAAAAGCTCTACATAAGGTTTGTTGAAAATGTTACGGATAGTGTATTTAATGTCCACTTCAGTGAATCTCTTTTGTTGATCCTTATTACACAAAGCATAGGTAATTGAAGGTTCCATTTCTTTCAACTTTGAGAACTGTGCGTTGTTTAGTAAAACGTATTTACGCATGCCTTGCTTGTGTAACAAAATGCCCACTTGAAAGAGAAATTCATTAAAAAGACCGACAGTGACAAATTTAGTAAAATCCGAGTTGAGATTGAAAATTACCTTGAGAAAAGCTGTCAGATCCTGTTTGTCCGGTACCTTTACCAGAGTAGGTACACCTTTCTTGTCAACCAGTGGAAACTCTACTATAGAGACATCAGTGTCTGGAACAGCAGATGATGATGATGCCATGGTGGTGGTGGAGCAGCGACTGAGACCGAGTGGGTGCTGAGCTTCCTTTTTTATAAGGCGTACGACACTACAGAACTCTGTTGACAGTTCCAGTAAGTGGACTGTACTCGACTAGGGCGTCGTGAATAATCAGACAGTAGGCTGTTGTACCTTTTGGAAAAGCGGTGGAAGATTCAAATTCAAGGCGGACGTCTACAGGTCCTGATTTAAGGTTCTCAGACTGTTTGGAACAGTCGATTACAAAAACGGGACAAGAATCAAAAGCTGTACGATTCATAATGGGACTGGGTGAACTCGACCCGTAGTAAGAAGATTGAAACCTTGCGTACATTTCATACAACAGAGCGTCATCACCACGTATGTTGTCATACGGGTAGTACTGAGAGTTTAGAAAGAGCTTTACATCCGACAGTGAGCACTTGTCAAAGATACTAGCGTCCTTGGTTAAATCATTTTTCCTACTAGTTTGAAAGGCTAATATTACGTAACGTGGCTTTTCCAGTTGTGAAGAAGTCTTGATGGTCCAAGATTGTCTCGTACTTGTGGGAAGTTCAGGAAACTCGTGCAGCTCCCAAGACCTGAAAGGCATTTCCAATACACGATCCTGTTCCAGCACCCGTAGTAATGACAACTTTATATCATCAGACACTTTTACGTAGGGAACCCGCCAGTAAATCTTATCAATCGTCAACTTAAAATCAGTGGCCGCAACCTCCTTGTACAAGGCGTTCTTAACATTCGAAGACAAGAGCAAAATCAATTCCTGTCTTTGGTTGACAATGATTGTTTTGTAGTCCTCAAAGAACCCCATTAACAATTTCAAAGGAATACAAAAAGAAAACTCCTTTACCGTATTTAATGATCCTTTTCCAACCCAACTAGCGTTCATCAATCGCTTCTCATCGTCTGGAGTTAGGGTTACTAAATTCTTAATTGTGGATGTTATACCAACATTTTTAGATCGATCGACAATTACACCACCAATTTCGTATCTAATCTCGTTTATCAGAAACGCCATGGCATTGTTGACTAGATGTAACATATCATACTGTGTCTGACCATCAGATTTTGTCACTTTACCAGTCACGTGTAAGTAACTCTCACAAGGGTATGTAAACCCATCCTGCTGTTGAATAGAAATACGCACCTCATCGTCCGGATTAAAAGTTGTCGATGTAAAAGGTGCATGAGTACGGTACTCGTACTCTGTCACACTTTCATCAAATTGCGCTTTACTACTTACGGACAACATATTGAAGTCTAAGAGACTGTAAAAACTCCTTGTTCTTTGATGTTAACCGTTTCAAACGTAACAGGCGACTGATTGATTTCGTCCTGTGTCCATCTAATTTATTGAAAATCAGACCCATCTTTACGTTTCAAGTGAAGTCTAATGTTGACCACTTCGTCTCTCAGATTTATCAAACGATTGTCTTGATCGGAGAGTCTAACTGTTATGTTTTCCAACCTCTTGACGCTTACTGGCAAGTAAATGACGTTACGGGGCGTTTCAACAATTTTAAACCCAGGAGGTACGGCAGGGTAAAACTCGTGAATAACGTGTCCTTCTGTACCGTTTTGATAAGAACCTCTAACCACGTTACATTCGACTCGTATGACATTCACTTTAATAGTGGCAACTGGTGTGTCCGACACGTGCCATTTATATGGTTCAAGAATCGATTTGGAATAGCCCAACAGTGAACCTATGCTGTCTTCCTGAGAGAAATCAATCACCTTTTCACCGTAAATTTCCACTTTAAACGTATTGTTGTTGCCTCTAATCTTTAAATTCGGATCGTTGATTTTGTGTTCGATAAATTGTGTAATGTCGTCAATTTCATAAGAACCAGTCGGTATGTCGATAATTGTATCACCGTAATGGAACAAATTATTGACTCCCTTCTCAACGTTTGGTATAGAGTTGTATGTTGTAAAGTCTACCAATCCAATTTCCCAATCACCCTCAGAGAGGTCTATTGCAGGAAAAATATTACAGCCAAACACTGAACTATTCCCACTCACACAAAACATAATGCTGCTCACTCTCTAAAAGTCAGACGCATACTAAAGTCGATTCATCAAAAACTCTAAACATAAATGACCGCAGATGTTGGAGCCGAAAGTCTGATGCGAAGTGTAGTCGTACAAAACTTTACATCCCTGAAAATACTCTAAAAGGTCTGGTGGTGGTTGTAGGTTTCCAAAACTATCAAAGTATTTCACCACGTTATCAACTTTTTTATAACACACCCAGTGAGTACCCCTCCCACTGTTTGAATCTAAATTAACAATGGCATTTTCCTTCTTCCAAATATTCTGTGGTAAGGCGTCCCTCATAAAAACATCTCGAAAATGTGGTATTCTAAATTTACGTGCATATCTGTCCAGGTCAAAGTTTGTAAGAGCCCGATCCGGTAAGTGTTTTAACGCAAACTTTTTTTTTTTCTTATGTACGACTTTAGGTGATCCATTTCCCTGCTTGTACGGCTTTAAGTAGTATCCCTCTCCCTTTTTGTAAGGTCTTAAATAGTAACCTTTACCTCGCCGCTTTGCGATCTTTTTCTTTTTGCATACGCGTCGTCTCTTCATTGTACCTCCCAGCTTTTTCTTTGCATTCATAGCTGTTGTCACGGACCAAGCTGCAGCTCGTTCTGCTAAAGAAGCGTCTGATGATTTAACCCTATTCCAAGCCTTATCGGCCAGCTGTTGATCCGCCTGTTTACGGTGTTGATTGTCACTATATTTGGAATATGCAATGTCGTGTTCCTTACAGGCTTCGTCCAACTTGTTAGTTCCCTGATCACCACGAGCTAACCTCTCCTTTAATTTGGTACCTGGACCACAGTACCTGTAACCCTGGTAGATGAAGTTCCACTGGTAGTAGATCGATTCCTTTGTTAAGAGCTGTACTGGCAAAACTACCGACTGTCTCTAGTAGTCCACACCCTTTGACTGTTGAATGATGACTGACGTTTTTCTTGTTGACTCTTGGCATTATAATACTCAAATGACGGTGTCTATTCAAATTCAAGGGTTTTTATTCGTGTGATCTAACTCTAGTAGCTTCGTTTAAGAAATACGGTCGTACAATATGTTTGTCGATCCACTCCTCTTTAGACAAACTGTGGATCTGATCTTGAGGTGGCAATATGCGATAGTATAGATCGTAAAGTAATGCACTCATTGCTCGTACAAGATAATTCATAGTTACAGCGTCTTGCATGGTGACTGGATCACCCACAGACGAAAGCTTTTTATCTCCGAAATCCCACTCATTAGCGGTCTGTTTAGGAATCCACTTTTCACGTACCACGTTAAGAGATCCTGAAAGGTAGTTTTGAGTCACTGCATCTTGAGGTTCAACAGGATCTTTGATTGACGTTAATCGCATATTGTTAAACTTCCACCCGCTTTTACTCTTATTTGGGCTATTTGCCGTCAGGTATTTTTTTGTAACTACGTCTCCATCATTTAATGGGTCGGCCACCTCAACCAACCGTTTATTTCCAAAGTGCCAAAAGGTGCCGTATTTAGGTGGAACAAGAGAGTCTACATACAATTTATTTGCAGCATCTTTTGCTGCAGTAGGATTTTCAACGTTCGCTATATACCCATTTCTAGCATTAATGTATTTCTCCTCGAATAATACACAATGCTCACCTATAAGTTTTAGACTGACGGCATCATTTTCATTTATTGCATCGCCTACATTTGCTAAAACTTTATTTTGCATATCATAGTTTCCTTCAGTATTCAATTTAAATCCTTCACCTCGTGCTCCTTTGGGCACAGCAGCAGCAGCACCTTTTTGAACTAACTGACGTCCGAACTTGTCGATAGACATTACGATAATGATTACAAAATAAAGTTATCAAAGTCTTTTATAATATCCGCCTCCTTGAGCTCCTCCAGAATGGCGATAATCTCATTATTGTGACCACTGTTACCTGCTTCTTTCGAAGCTAACAACAGACGCAAACGATCAACCAATTCATTAGGGTCATCCCAGTACCGGTAGTCAATTTTGGATTTCTCAACTTCCATTAGCAAACCTTCTCCCAACTTTTTTCTCTTTTCACCAATAAATGGTGATAGTGGTTGACTTGGTCTTTTTCTAGACGCTGGAGAAGCACGTAGTAAGGTTAGTTTCTTTTTATTTTTTGGTGGAAACATACTTGATATAATATTCGTGTACTTGTAGCCTCTGTTGGATTTTATCCCTTTTCCATCTTCACGCTTGTGAACACCAGTTGCCTCTAGCATTTGCTTGTACACTTTTAAATCATTGTCGTTGAACGATCCACTCTGTGGATGTTTCTTGAAAATCAACTCAAACAGTCCAGGTGTTCCCTTGTATTCAACTCCATTTATAATTATATCGTTATCGTAAAAGCTAACCGGATACGATCCCATTTTCCACTCGTTGCCATCATAGTGAATGCCGTACGTGAAATCAGCTTCTTCCCTATCGTCTGTTTGAATAAACTGAAGGTAGGTACCTAACAAGTCTCCAATGTTGTTTGCACGAATAAATGCGTCAAACTCTGACGCTAAAGACGGTCTTCCAAATGACTGCTCAGGCTCAAAAACCTCCTCCTCCTCCTCCTCCACTTCCCCTTCATTCTCCTCTTTTGGCTCTTGCTTGATCTCTTTGGCAGCAACAACCGTCTCCGTCAACTGTTTTAGTGGATCAATCAACGGTTTGTACTGTACTTCTAACGAACGTTGTGTTTGAATTGAACTGCTTTTAATATCACGCAACTTTTGCCTTATACTATCCTGCAGCATCTTTATTTCTCGTATACGATGTGTAATCCTTGAACGTCATCTTGTCGAATAACTAATTTTGAACACCACATCCTTATTTATTGAGTTTCCACAGCCCCTCCCCGCTGCGTTAAGTGAATGCGTCTCTGACGCTAAAGCTGACCTTCTTCTATTTGCTACCTCCTACACGTATGTGCTCCCATCCCTCTTCTTACGGAATCCCTTAGGTTATTTTCTGTTTTCCTGTTTTTCTGTTTTTCTGTTTTCCTGTTTTTCTGTTTTTCTGTTTTCCTGTTTTTCTGTTTTCCTGTTTTCCTGTTTTTTCTGTTTTCCTGTTTTTCTGTTTTCCTGTTTTTCTGTTTTCCTGTTTTTCTGTTTTCCTGTTTTCCTGTTTTCCTGTTTTCCTGTTTTCCTGTTTTTCTGTTTTTCTGTTTTCCTGTTTTTCTGTTTTTCTGTTTTCCTGTTTTTCTGTTTTTCTGTTTTTCTGTTTTTCTGTTTTTCTGTTTTTCTGTTTTTCTGTTTTACTGTTTTCCTGTTTTCATGTTTTTCTGTTTTTCTGTTTTCCTGTTTTTCTGTTTTTATATTTTCATGTTTTCCTGTTTTTTCTGTTTTCCAAGTCTTTCTGCTTCGCAATATGCAGCAAAAGGAGTGGGCCCAAAATAGTTTCTTCCAACATATCTATTCGCCTTTTAAAACGTAGCCTGTCTAACGTCATTGTGTTATGCGCCTCGCGCCATTGCCATAATGATTTGCGATCCTCATTCATCGGTAGATTGTACTCTCTTGTCACAAGAGGTTGGCTAAAACTAACCTTCAGCATGGCGTTGTAAAACTTTGACAAACTCGTCGAGTCCGACGCGGTATCTACCATCGTCAATGTTACGTTCTTTGTCTACTAAAACAAATTTGTTCTTACCACTGTTCCATGCGGTGGCACACAATTCTTTGAATCTCCCATAAGACATGTCCGTATTTACATGATCATCGTATATGTGTCTTAAATTTCTGTCATCTTGCTTAAACGCAATAATAAAGTTTGCATTGTCCCTTATCAGCTGTTTGGGTATCCTACTGTATGTTTGACACAGGTAAAAAGTATCAACATTCTGGTGTCGTCCCATTGTAAAGTAGTTTCTGATGTTGTCTTGCTTTTCACATGCGACATCATCAAACACCATCACAGAGTGTTCTTTCACCTCGTTTGGATGAATCACCTCACCGTTGTCTGTGAAAGGGAAATATCCAATACCGGGTATAGTCAGTAGTACCTTCTCTAGCAACTTATATTTTGGCTGATGGAGTGATTTTGAAAAAACGTAGACATTTTCAAACTTTAGTCCATTTGGATTAAACAACAAGTTTAACATTACATTAGTCTTGCCGGAATTTGAAGGTCCGCACATGATACATCGAACATGGTTTGGCAGCAGATCACTGTGTTTGCTCCTTTCCCTCATATCTCCTCCACAGTATACGTCAAAGTTTACGATAGACAATTTGGGTGTTTTCATTTTAATGTCTAAGCTCAAACTGAGTAATTCACACAAGTTCATTTTTATTTATCCACGAATTGTGAGTACCATCAAAGCCAAGCCACTTAACCAGCACTTTGTTACCCTTTCTCCTCAACACCTTTTCCACCAGGTATACGTCTCCGTGTCTGGTCTTCAGCAGTTCTTTTCCGTAAAAGCTTCCTTGAAGTATGTTGTTGCGGTAATCCTTTAGGTGATACGTAGTCGGTACAGTTGGACGCACCGCTTCCACAGTAAAAATCTCGTTTGTCCAGTTGGGTAGGTATCCCTTATCGAAAACCTTTTTATACTTGCTTATCCTTACTTTGTCACCCACTTTGAACTCGATCTTTTCCTTCTTCTTATATTTTTGTCTATTCTTGTTTATGTTTCGTCTGACCAAATCTTCGTTCTTTTTGTTCACCTCAAAAGGTGCCATACCAATTGTTCTATGTTTTCTTGTGTTGTACTCTTCCAACAGGTCGGGTAGGATTTTAATCCATTGGTAGTTGCCCAGTTCTGTGAATTTTCTCCACATTAGAGACTTGAGACTACGATTGAATCTCTCCACTATGGCTCCCTTCTTCTCGCTGTACACAGAGTAATGATTAATGTTGTGTTTCTTCATTAGCTTGGCGAATCCAGCATTGTAAAACTCTTTTCCCATGTCGGTTTGCAGATGCGTCATCCGATTCTCCTCCAAAACAGGTTGTATAGCCTTGACGATTTCCTGTCCAGACTTGTCCTTGACTGGTATTGCGTAAGCGTATTTGGTAAAGCAGTTGATTACTGTGAGAATGTACTTGTAGCCCTTGTTAAACTTTGAGTATGGTATCATCTCCACCAAGTCAGCCTGATACAGATCGTCTATTCCTTTGACTTCCACAGGTCTGGTGGGAAATGTTCTTCTGGCTGGAGCGTGTAGCTCTTTGGCGATGGTTTCTCTCACATTCATAACTGGATTGAATTGTGTCCAACTCATAACTGATTAAGATTTTTGTAAACCAAAATATTTATTGGTTTTTAAGGGATTCCGCAGCCCCTCCCCGCTGCGGAAAGTGGTAGCCGACCTTCTTCTATTTGCTACCTCCTGCACTCTTGTGCTCCCATCCGTCTTCTTACTCCACCATTATCTCAACTAATTAAATCTTTATTTTTTAATTTACCTCACTCCTTGTTAATTTTAGAATTTTTATTCCTCCATATCCCCCTCCCCCTCACTCGATTCAGAATCTGATGTTTCTTCCACAATAGGCGAATCTATATCAAAGTTATTAATTCTTTCTAGCGCTTTATTAGCATACAGGTTGCTATATAGTTTCAATGTGTTGATGTTCGTCAAATCCAGAGAGTGTTTAAAACAAACGCACGACTGAGAAACCTTTATACTATATTCATCCTCATTTACGCTCTGTTTGACATTCGGTAAAAAACCATAAGCTAGAATATCCACTCTATCGTATTCGGATACATCAATCGTTCTGGAGTACATGTACACTGAAACAGTATCGACATTTTCCCCGTTCTTGTAGAACCTTAGGAGAGTCTCATCATCACTACTGAACCACTCAGTAGGATCGGGATTATTTAACACGATAAACACTTCACTCATCTTGTGATGTTTATTCCTTTGTGTCTCAACTGGAAATGAGTACACGTTGCTGAGATCGTGTATGTATAATCGAGTATTACATCATCCTCTAGCAACGCAGGTGAACCTGGGTTAACCTTACGTGGGTTAATAAAACCCGGGTTAACACAACGTGGGTTAATAAAACCTGGGTTAACACAACGTGGGTTAATAACACCCGGGTATACAGGTCTGGTGGGAAATGTTCTTCTGGCTGGAGCGTGTAGCTCTTTGGTGATGGTTTCTCTCACATTCATATCTGGATTGAATTGTGTCCAATTCATAACTGATTAAGATTTTTAAACCAAAATATTTATTGGTTTTTAAGGGATTCCGCAGCCCCTCCCCGCTGCGGAAAGTGGTAGCCGACCTTCTTCTATTTGCTACCTCCTGCACTCCTGTGCTCCCTTACTTGAGTTGTTTCTGTTTTTCATAAAAGGTGAAGGAAACGTAAGTATGAAATTTTTCCCGCAGTCTATTTTCTTGCGCTATGTGCTTTTCCATTTCTACATCTGCAAGTTTTCTCTTACGACATTCTCTGTTGTAATGGATTCCACGTACAAAAATCTTTAGGTCCATCCAATCCACAGTGTCGAGGTATGTCTGGAGATATTTCTGTTCAGAATATATCGACTCCCAATGCTGGTCAATTATCGGGTTTTCTTCACGCATAAACTTCATGTCCTCTTCGTACCATTGAATTTCAAATTCATCACGTGGTTGAGCATACCATCTTTTACTAATATCATGTTCTAGCCACATAAAGTCCTTGTAGATTTCCCACGGATCCTGCTTGACGACTGGGTTGCAGTCACCGTCCAGGATGGGTGCTTGTTCGGTAATAGCGTCGGATTCTCCGTACATGATGATAGAGTATCCAAGTACACACTGACGAGCGTTGTGAGTTAGGGGTATTTATATCTGGGCTGAGCGTTGCCGGTTTTTTGAAGGTCGATTGGACGTTGCCGGTTCTTGAAGGTCTATTGGGCGTTGCAGGTCATTGGTTTTACGGGATTCCGCAGCCCCTCCCCACTGCGGAAAGTGGTAGCCGACCTTCTTCTATTTGCTACCTCCTGCACTCTTGTGCTCCCACCCATCTCCTTACTCTGTCAATAGGGCTTCTTCAATCGTTAGATTGAGCATGGTGTCATTGGGGATAGAGTAGTGACCCCATGGTAGTGTCCTTATGCCGTCTTCTGAAATATACCTCTTATCATCCGTAGCTGATAGAGATACCTTATTTAGTTCCACGCTGTATAGGTCGTGACGATAGCTGCGAATCATATTCATGGAACAAAATTTGTCCACACGATCTTTTAGACATTCCATATAATCTTCAAACGTAAGGTGGTTCTTGACGACATTTGTTTTACACCTTTTGATTTCTTGATTATTCCATCATCTTCAGGATCTTCCGGATTGTTCTCCGATCGGCTAGCATACATTTTAGATCTGAGTGCTACATGCTCAAACATGATACGTCCATTTAGTTCATCTTTCATTTTTCCAATCACTTTTTTATTGACTCGAGGTATTGCATATCTGTTTGGTTCTGGATAGTCACTCGTATCAAACAGATCTATCATGCTTTTCATATCGGCGTAAAAATCTTCTGTTTCAATTAAGTAGGTTAGTGAATCGGTATCGGTGTATTGAAGTTGTGCCCGATCTCCATATTTTTCTTTAATTACATTATAATGGAACTGATACATTAAGATTTTTGAGATGTCCAGTATACTCATGCCTACATATATAGCTTTGTTGTACAATAGCCTCGTTTTGCTCATATGAACGGCAGCCAGTTGCTCCGTAAAGATGGTACGGTGTTTGAAATTGGGCTTTGCCATCCATTTCTCCACTTGTCTGTCTTTTGTAGCAAGCCTGATGTCAACTCTGTTGCGGATGTTTTCCATCGTTTTACCAAAAACACTGTTGTTCATGAGCTTGTAGAAATCTTTATCGAAGCTATTTTTTGCTTGCATTCTCTTTAAGGTGTTTAAGTCAATGTAGGTCCTTAACCAGTCCTTTTGCAAGAAACTTATTATCCTATGAATTTTGCTCAGTTTCATGCCCAATGATAAGTACAATTTTAGGTTTCTGTAGTGTACCACATAGTGCTTCTTTGTAAAGAGTGTGGTAAGCAGCTTTTTCTGGGTAGATCCTGGTGGTGCTCTTCGTTCGGGTGCTAGTGGAAGATCAGAGTGGTCATCATGTAGCTCTCGGGGGTAATCCAAGTCTACCTCCAATATGTAACCAATAGGAGAGTCGTCTGGTATTTGAGTGATATCAATGTTAGTATTCTCAACCCATTTAAAGTCAGCGTAGGGCATGTACTGGCTCATAGCGCACCCGTATAAATTATTCGCGTCTAGGTAAGTCAGGTACGTGGTAGGCTTATTTGCATCGTAGTCTTCCATATAAGGATTGTTAGCCTTTGCATATCTGTTTGAACATTGTGATACACCTCCTCTAATGCCTTCCCCAACCATAAGAATCATGTCACAGTCAGTTAGCAGTTGTAGTTCAATAGCAGTGATCTTCAGCATAGCGTCCCATGCCAGACCCGGAGCCGTAAAATACCAGGCGGGATCGAGTTGATACGTTGTTATGCAGACATCCCTAAAGTTTTCCATTACATCTGCCAGCAGAAGGACATCAGTCTGGTTATACAAAAGCGTATACTCCTTCATGTCAGTTATGTTGAAAGTGTTCCACACGTTGATGGCGTGTTGGTAATCTTGATCTTTAATATGGCTCATGTTTAACTGGTTGTAGAAGTTGTTCTTCTCAGGTAGCGCAGTTTCTTCAAATTTGGCTAAGCTGTCCATATAGTCATAGGGAAAAATTCCCTTTTGAAGCAGAAGCTGGAGCTTGTCACCAGTGAAATATTTCGGCATATGCTTAAACTGATTTAGGGTTAGGTTCTTAACCAGACTGTCAAGACTGCTGGCCATAAATCTGAGGGAGTCGAGGAATCGTAGCTTTAGGCCTCCGTTAACATTGACCGTATACGAGATGTACCGTTCTTCATTGTTCGGAATGACATCTATAGTCTCATTGTTTAGACCAAACATTTTTATAAAGAGGTGGGTGTCATACCCGCTCAAGTTGTGGATAAACACTGGAATAAAGTGAGGTTTCCTATAGTTCAAGTTGCAATGGTTGTGTGCGGCTCCTCTAAATCTACCGGAGATATGGTCATGATCTCGCACACGGTCTTCACCTAGTATCTGACCACATATGTGACATTGTAGAGCTGTGACGAAGGTGACCTCCTCTTCTTCAGTCAACTGCATAGGGATCGCTGCTTGTCTTGAGTAGAGATAGTGAATCTTTTTGGACTCTTTTAACAATCGTTCCACAAACACCTTGGAGGCATCAACACCAAAGTAATTGCATGGCCTCTCGCACTCTCCTTCGGAGCGAACGATGTAGTATGAAAAGCTAACAGCCTCGTGTTTTTGATACTTGGCCGTGTAGCGCCTTCTTGGTCCAATGTCTAAGTCCATTTCGGGTTTAAAGGGGCTGAGCATACATTCAAAGTCTGCGTAGATCGCAAACGGCACCCTCATCGAATGGTTGTAGTTCTTAAACTTTAAACAACTTCCGGGCTCAGGGACGTCAATCTTTAAGGCATCTTGACGACTGCAATATTCTTTGTGCTTAGTTAGCAGGTCTTCCCGACCAAAGTGCACTAGACATCGTTTGCATATCCAGGTCGTGCACTTTTGTTTTGTCAATTGGCTACTAACCAATCTTGCTAGATCTTTAATTAGAGCGTAGTGGGAATTCCTGTGTTCTGTGATGTACAGAAGGTCTATATGACGTTCCCTTTCTTCATCCGTAACAAGAAGTGGGTATATGTCAACCTTGTCGTCGTAAGCATAGACATTTATAGATATGCCTGATCTTTTCTCAAACAACTTGACGTGGTCCAGGCTAACGGGGAAGCTGATGTTTTCAAAGTGACGGTCAAGCTCATGTTCAAAGGGTCGATAGTGGTGAACTCGATGAGGATGGTCTCTGTAGTCTACGGGGTGTAGTGCAGCCAGAACAGACCAGAGGAAACATTTCTGGTCATTGTTCTGTATGTTCAGGACTGCGAGTTTGGTCTTAATCTTGAGTGGTAGCTCTATATAGGTTGATCCCCTTAGTGGCACGTAGCGGTTAATAGCAAGTTCTAAGCTAAGAATTTTGTGTAGCGTCCAACCAGATCCCTTTGCTTGAAACTCTTCCATTTCAGCTAGTAGTTTCTTTTCCGCCTTCATGATATATTCCTCAATAGGTGTTGTAGGAAGGATGACGTTGTTTTTTGTTTTGAAATTCATCTCTTGGTACTGGATAATGTCGCCAACTGGTTTCTTGAACTCAACCAGAAATATGAAGTTTGTTTTAATATTTTCATTTATGACGAGACTTTGGATTTTTTCTGCAGTTAAAACTCTTGCTTGTTCAAGAAATGAGATGGGATCCTTTATACCAGGCTGATTTTCAACAATAAAGGTTTTCATTCGGTTCCCAAACGCCTTTTCTATTTCTAAAATCTTGAGGCTTTTTTCTCCACCAAGTATGCTTCCCAGCGAGGACTTGACAGAATTGAATGCGGAAACTACGGTAGATCTTATGGAATGTAGAACTGCATTTTCTGAAGATGGTTCAGAGCTCGTTGATGGTTGGGGGTCGATCTCGAAGCGAGCAACCTTGGAAGTGGAGGGGGCTGGCTCGGCTGCTTTCCTTTTGAGGTGACCCGGGTTGCACTTCTTGAAGTGGCGGCTGCGGTTGGAGAGAGTGATCATTACTCCGCAGGAAGAACAAGGTTGCTGGGTCTCCTGGGTTGTTCTAGGTCCGGTGCAGGTCTTGAGGTGGCGAGCTATGTGCGCCTTAGACATAGTCTTGCTGCATCTAGGGCATGCAATCTGGTTAGGGTTCATGATGATGATCTGCAAATGAATTTATAGGTTATGTACGTTGTAAATAGCGGAGCTGCTAGATGTGTCTCGTTCAACAGTCTGAGACTGAATGATGTTTGCCATGAAATCATTGTAATATATATGCCTCGGATCCAAGATGGCTGCCCCCATTCCTGCCAACCTGTTGGGAATTTTCCCTTCTTCAAATTCCCCTCAAATCCCCTTTTTGTACTATAAAATACACTATTAGCCTTGTTATACTATATAAAATGCACTTTCAGCCTAACTTTATTGTATTGCATGCGTATCTGTACACGTGTACCAAATTTGAGCGAAATCGGACGGTAAATAACGAAACTAGATCCGGAGTGGTGGGGGTAAAGATAAGTCCAGAGACGACATATACGTAATACGAACGGTTTATATTGTATGGCATGCGTATCTGTACACGTGTACCAAATTTGAGCGAAATCGGACGGTAAATAACGAAACTAGATCCGGAGTGGTGGGGGTAAAGATAAGTCCAGAGACGACATATACGTAATACAAACGGTTTATATTGTATGGCATGCGTATCTGTACACGTGTACCAAATTTGAGCGAAATCGGACGGTAAATAACGAAACTAGATCCGGAGTGGTGGGGGTAAAGATAAGTCCAGAGACGACATATACGTAATACGAACGGTTTATATTGTATGGCATGCGTATCTGTACACGTGTACCAAATTTGAGCGAAATCGGACGGTAAATAACGAAACTAGATCTAAAGTGGTGGGGGAAAAGATAAGTTCAAAGTTGTTATTTTTGGAAAAATTTTGTTATAGGTAGGTCGGAAATGGTGTACGCAGGTGGGCCTAAAGACTTTCGGGGGTCGAAAAAAATTTCCAAGGCTCTAGGACGCACCGTTTTCGAGATATAAGCAAAAAACCACTTTTTACTGGAAATGTATTGATTGTTTCGGAGAATACCCAAAGACCAGAAAGTGGCTCAGTGTTAGACACATCGGTGTTCTAACACGGCACTGGGGGAGGGTAAAAGCAAGCTAAGGGAACCTAGTGACGACTCCTAACAGCAGTTGCCTTATGAGGAAAAGCCAGTGCGTCACACGCTGGCCCCACCCGGGTATCCGCTGCCAAGTCGAAGTTGGCCGAGAGTGCGTCCCACCACTCTCACGGAATCCCCCGCGAGTCCTTTAGCAAACTTTAGCCTTGCAAAGTTGGCTAAAGGACTGATCGGTGTTTAAAACTGGCCGAATCACAAAGACTCAAGGCTTGTCTCTAACACCGACCGTATATTTTCTAAATACTCACCAACAGAGAAGTTCTGCGCAGGCAGGAGCAGTTGCTGTAGACTGAGTGTGGAGAATGCGAGACGTAGCTAGCTGGGAAGCTCCGACTGATTGACTGAATCGATTTGCCTCAGCGAGTGTAGTTTAATTCATAGTATTAAATCAAGCCGCGAACCAAAATTGGAAAATCAATAACACCCTGTTTATTCATTATTAACTGTCCGATTTCGCTCAAATTTGGTACACGTGTACAGATACGCATGCCATAAAATATAAACCGTTTGTATTACGTATATGTCGTCTCTGGACTTATCTTTACCCCCACCACTCCGGATCTAGTTTCGTTATTTACCGTCCGATTTCGCTCAAATTTGGTACACGTGTACAGATACGCATGCAATACAATAAATTTAGGCTAAAAGTGCATTTTATATAGTATAACAAGGCTAATAGTGTATTTTATAGTACAAAAAGGGAATTTGAGGGAAATTTGAGGGAAGTTTTGGGAGGGAAAATTCCCAACAGGTTGGCAGGAATGGGGGCAGCCATCTTGGATCCGGGACCGCCATCTTGGATCCGGTCACGTGACCTTCCCCCACCACCGACTCACCATTTGACGAAAACTCACCATGGGACGGCGTGAAACCCCCGTTTCCCCTCTACTATCGTTCAAAAATAATCTATCGTGTATTTATTGGCTTATTTATTTTCGTTTTGTTCCATTTTACCAACAATTTTGAGCCTGGATCCACATTTCTAAATGCAATCTGACTTATACTTATGAAATCAATATTAAATCTACAGTATTTAGGTAGTTCCAAATTTTATTATTGCTAAGCAATATGACTTTAAATATGATTGGTTAACATGTGATAATTCTCAGTTGTTATTAATTTAGGAACTGTAAATTTAACATAATGTTGAGTTCAAAAGCAAAAAAATTCTGTATGAATAATTTTTGTATTATTTTTAGAGGCATTTACTTAAAATGTCCAACAACTACTTTTCTTAAGTGGTTTTTTATGTCATATTATTAGCAAGTTCGTTAATCAGATCATAATTTATTATATATGAAGAGCATTTAATGTATAATAAGGTTATTTATTATACCTTATTTTAGTGATATTGGAGAGAAACCACTAGGACATATTCTGAAAGCTGTTTGGCTATAAAAGTGTTTTTTATCTAAAAATACCATATAAAGCCTTAGAACTAACTCTGAAACCTAGAATATAGTTTATAAATCAGGAGACAATATCGTGCTGAGATTCATTGCAGTAATGTTGTCTAGGCTATACGAAATTATCGAACTTCAGTGGCTTTATAACCTAACATAATGCAATATGTAGAGAGTTACCTTTTTATACTGTAACAAACTTTCAGGTTGTATTCACTGTGTAACAGGATTATATTGTATGAATAGAAATGTTATATTGATACACGAGGAATAAATATCTAGTAAATTAATATCTCCGAAAGCTCAACACTTCAAAAGAGCTTATTGCTTATGAGGAAATGTGGGGATGTATAAGGGGGAATATAAAACAGTCCAATGGCATAGGATTAGCTGGTGTTTTAGTTTATTTAATTAAAAAATACCCCACCATTAAGTAAAATAAATACAGTAAATCAGCTGGATACGAAATCAAAACACAATACTTATGGAGTTTGGAACTGTACAATTTAAATATACGAATAATTGGGCTATAAAATGTTCATATAGAAAATATCAACTATGGTTATCGTTTCGGATGTAATAATTGCATGAAGACTTAAAGTATAACCATTATGTAAATAAAATTATTTATTTTTTGGTTACTTACTACTTGTGTTTTAGCATATCAATAAATTTTATTTGATACCAAATTAAGAAAAACATATATTAACGAAGACGATATATATATGTTAATTTTATCGCCTCAGGGAAATAAAATTGCTATTTTTACTTAAAAGAAACCATAAATTCTATTTACGCAAAAAGAGTTTTCGATTTACATGTTACATACCAATTTGTAGTTTTATTTTAGTCTATATATAAATTATTTACATCTATGACTGAACCGTTTATCTTAAAACAAGTAGTGTAATTATTTTAACAAGTGTAAAATTGTTTTTGAGCAAAATATTTAGCAAATATTCAGACACATATTATTCATTTACAGGATAATTATTCAATAGAAAGATGGTCATAAATATTCCAGACCGTTACTTGTCCACATAATCCTGTGTAGCGAACATCCATAATGCATAGATAATCCCTGGTTCCAACTACAACCACTGCATGCATGAACTATCAGAGTTTCGAAAGTTAACTATAATGAAAACAATGTTAGATATTTTTTTAACAAATCATAATCCATGTTAACTTATTAAATATATACTTGTAAGTAACTATTGTCTTTATTCGGATTGTTTTAAAAAGTATTATTCCTAAAATACTAATAACAAATATCACAGGAACTTACGCTATTTGCTAAAAGTCTAATTGTCAATGTTTATTTGTTACAAGTAATTGGTCGCTCCATAGATAATGTTTGTGGCAAGATAAAACATTCAAATATGAATTAGATATTAAATCCTGAAATTACACTTTATTTCATATTTGAATGCTTTATCTTGCCAAAAACATTATCTATGGAGCGACGAATTACTTGTAACAAATCAATATTAACAATTAAACTTATATTGTTATAAAGAAAGTTATATTGTTAGTTATAATATAAATAATAGTCATAATATAAAGAATATAGTTATATTGTTAGTTATTATATAAAGAGAGTTATTTTGTTAGAACTCATTAATAATATATTGGATTTAACAAAAAGCAAGTCATATATTAGCCATGTAGGTTGATTCAAATTGCCGTTTAAAGTAGACACAATGCCCATTAGATTATATTTTATAATATCAGTCTCCATTTGGACAATACCCTTTGACAATAGAAAATCGTCTTTAAAAAATTGTATGTATGTAGATTTTCTATTTAACGACATCATAAATAAACATTTATTTAAGTTAATTTTCTTTTTTATAATATAGATTAAGAATATTACATTTCCAAACTCCAGGACGTAAAATTTACATTAGTTTCTGATGAATAGTGTTGCTATATTATAACAGCAATCGTTTTCTTGTTAAGAAGGTACATATCATTTCAAATGGTGTATTTATAAGCTAATCTGTTATATACTTTCTAAGATAATTGATTATATTTGTACTGATGGAAAGCTCATGAATTTGTTTAACTTTTTAATCAGGTAAGACTTGCATTGCACATTTATTACTATTTTGTACATATTAATAAACCTTAAAGAACTATCAATGTTGTTAAAGAGTAGAGTTTAAAGTGATTTATATATTGATGCAACTGGACATACAGAGTCTCTTCAGGATAGCTTTCCACAACAGTCTAGTCACACCAAAGATACAATTTGATGGCTAACAAAGCATTAGTTAGATTTGCTTGTTTTTTTACTAAGATTACAAATGAACATGTCTTCACCCGAGTCTAAAATTATGTAAATTCGTAGATCCAACTGACAACTTCCTTCCATCGTTAATATAAGGAGTGTTAAACGTTTATTTTTGCCTATAAATGGCTCCTCCATTTATATATGTAACATGTGATATAGCCTATTACTTGGATTTGTTATGAGCACGTAAATAACTCTAATTACTCTCCAACTTTTGATGACCTTAGTTACATATATGTATAGTTTGTCGACACTAGTGGCTGAATGCTGTGACAAAGCTACTTGTGTACTGTGTTTTGGAGACTGTAGGCAATCTGTTCTAGGTTGACTTAATACCAACACAGTGCCCACTCAATGGTTAATATTGACGTATACACTACCAGAGAGTATGGGGGTTCCTTGTTGGATAATTTAAGATCAATAATCTATTTGGTTCGAATACACGTAAAGCTGCAGGTCTCTTAGTTGCGTTGGCTATTTGTATATTGGGATATTGATAAATGTTTTGGACTCCTGGAGCTGTCCTGTTTTGGCCCCCAAATAAACTCGGTTACAGTTCCAGTTCTGTTATATCATATGGACTATTGCTTAAGCTATTGTATAGTAACCCAAATTTAAAAAAAGTATGGAGCTATCACCTTTTTGCAGCGAGGTCTTCAATTAGAGATAGTGCGTTTTAAAATCATAGCTTACGCTGTGAGTATTTACGGATCAATACTGCCATCGTAATCTGTTGTTTAGTCAACTCCTTCAATTCCTAGAACCATTGATTCATACTTAAAAGTGATGTTTACCTCGTTTTACGATTTCTCTCCTCTAATCTGTCTGAAACAATTCACTGCACAGAAAAATAGTCTATGGGAATAAACGGAGTAATGTTATATGTACTCTCTTATTGCAAAATTAACGTCTTGTTCACATTAATCAAACACCTCAACAAAATTTAATGAAAATATAAGTAATGAGAGAAAAATTACAAACTATTTTCTTATTTTGTAATTAATTACTGTCGTTTGACATCCATTTGATAATTATAGGTTCATAAAGTACAAATCAATATACAATTTATTAAGAATTACATGAAATGTATTTTTATGAAAGATTTTGCAGCCTAAGGGATTTTATAATATTAAAAATTAGTATCTAATGAAGATAGAATTATAATAAATAAATATATTTCCAAAATTATATGTAAACATCGAAAACATAATTATAGTCCTATTCTTTAATGCTAGAAATGATATCTTGTCAGAGTTTTTGGATCTCCTCGTACAAATGTTTTCTTGCTTCATTGTCGTTCCCAGATAAATCTTTCTTTGATGACATCTGTCTGTAGCAATCTTGAGATTGCTCTCTCGTCTTGCTTGGATAGTATTTGAATGAAGCAACTATTCTTAAAGGAAACCTTTTATATTGTAAAACCTTTAAGTGCAAGGAAATTATTTTTAGGTGAAAATGAACATGAATTACACTTATACGCAAATTAATACATGCTATTTTATAAGTCTCCTTTTGCAGTTAAAGATTTTACAATATAAAATGTTTCCTATATATAATATATAAACAAATATAATATATATAAATAATGTTTATATATAATGTATATTAACATATATCTTGTGAGATTATTTGTGCTTACTTGTGTGATTGTTAGTTTATAAACTTGTAATAAATTTATAAGTTACTAAAAAGTATCCTCATTTACAAAGGAAGCTCGAGTCTTTGTTTATTGTCTGCTTATCTTTATGAAATCAAAAGTCTAGGTTTATAGTGTATTTCAGCCATAAAACCAACTATACTCTTGTATTTTGTTATTAAATAACTAATCAAAAAGTATCATCATGGTTATCAATTAAGGTTTTTAACTAAAGGGTAAATCATATTTTTATTATTTGGAACATTGTACTTCCATACATAATAACATGTTTCTATTTTGCTTAGCACTACATAATACTTCGCAGTACAGAATGTTTACCTATTATTAAAAACTACACTAGCTACTCAACAATATAAGGTTATGCATACTGCTTATTAAAAAAATATTGTTAATTGTAAGGACATCGATATTAGGATGAGTTCTCACAGTCATTATTTGCCCATGAATAAAGTAAAATTTTCTTTTGAACTAGTCTTGAACCTTTCGAAACTGTTTATTGTAATGAAATATGTGACAGTAAATTTAATAAAATATTATAATATTCAAAAAAAAATTAATTTAATAAACATCATAAAAAGTGTATATTTCCAGTTATTAAAATGTCAGTAACACACGTTTCTATTACAATTAAGAAATTGCATGATACCCTTAATGAGCCAGATTATGCAAAAAAGTAAATGATAAACGATTATTTGTATATTGTAAGTTTATTTATAAATGAAATATCTGTGAAATAAATATTTGAGAAAGGAAATAATTTACCCAAGCAATGTTAAGTTTAGCGTCTAATTTCATGGTCTAACATGGTGTAGGACTTATTGCTCCTGTAATTAACAACCTCCCACTTACGTGAGGAGAGAAGATCACCTGAACCCTTGATTTGCAGTAAGATTTACGATTAGGACTTATGGCTCCTGTAATTAACAACCTCCCACTTAAGTGAGGAGATAAGATCACCTGAACCCTTGGTACACAGTAAGATTTACGTCTAGGACTTATGGCTCCTGTAATTAACAACCTCCCACTTAAGTGAGGAGATAAGATCACCTGAACCCTTGATACATAGTAAGATTTACGATTAGGACTTAGCTCTTGTAATTAACAACCTCCCACTTAAGGGAGGAGAGAAAATCACCTGAACCCTTGGTACACAATAAGGTTTACGTCTAGGACTTATGGCTACTGTAATTAACAACCTCCCACTTAAGTGAGGAGATAAGATAACCTGAACCCTTGATTCACAGTAAGATTTACGATTAGGACTTATGGCTCCTGTAATTAACAACCTCCCACTCAAGGGAAGAGATAAGATCACCTGAACCCTTGGTACACAATAAGGTTTACGTTTAGGACTTATGGCTCCTGTAATTAACAACCTCCCACTTAAGGGAGGAAAGAAGATCACCTGAACCCTTGGTACACAGTAAGGTTTACGTTTAGGACTTATGGCTCCTGTAATTAACAATCTCCCACTTACGTGAGGATAGAAGATCACCTGAACCCTTGGTACACAGTAAGGTTTACGTTTAGGACTTATGGCTCCTGTAATTAACAAACTCCCACTTAAGGGAGGAGAGAAGATCATCTGAACCCTTGGTACACAGTAAGGTTTACGTTTAGGACTTATGGCTCCTGTAATTAACAACCTCCCACTTCAGGGAGGAGAGAAGATCATCTGAACCCTTGGTACACAGTAAGGTTTACGTTTAGGACTTATGGCTCCTGTAATTAACAACCTCCCTCTTAAGGGAGGAGAGAAGATCATCTGAACCCTTGGTACACAGTAAGGTTTACGTTTAGGACTTATGGCTCCTGTAATTAACAACCTCCCACTTAAGGGAGGAAAGAAGATCACCTGAACCCTTGGTACACAGTAAGGTTTACGTTTAGGACTTATGACTCCTGTAATTAACAATCTCCCACTTACGTGAGGAGAGAAGATCACCTGAACCCTTGGTACACAGTAAGGTTTACTTTTAGGACTTATGGCTCCTGTAATTAACAAACTCCCACTTAAGGGAGGAGAGAAGATCATCTGAACCCTTGGTACACAGTAAGGTTTACGTTTAGGACTTATGACTCCTGTAATTAACAACCTCCCACTTAAGGGAGGAGAGAAGATCATTTGAACCCTTGGTACACAGTAAGGTTTACGTTTAGGACTTATGGCTCCTGTAATTAACAACCTCCCTCTTAAGGGAGGAGAGAAGATCATCTGAACCCTTGGTACACAGTAAGGTTTACGTTTAGGACTTATGGCTCCTGTAATTAACAACCTCCCACTTACGTGAGGAGAGAAGATCACCTGAACCCTTGGTACACAGTAAGGTTTACGTTTAGGACTTATGGCTCCTGTAATTAACAACCTCCCACTTAAGGGAGGAGAGAAGATCACCTGAACCCTTGGTACACAGTAAGGTTTACGTTTAGGACTTATGGCTCCTGTAACTAACAACCTCCCACTTACGTGAGGAGAGAAGATCACCTGAACCCTTGGTACACAGTAAGGTTTACGTTTAAGATAATTTACAAAACGAAATTTCTATAGCTGGGCTTTTTTATGTTTGAAAGTGTAAAACGTTTGTGGGTTTCAGATTTTTTTGTTGAAGTAATTTTCCCAAAAAGTGTTATTATTACTTTATAGATTTATATGATAATGAAAATATTCTAAACTTCGAGATGTATTCATCACTTTTAAAATCCTTGGTAAAATAATATTAAAATTAATTCTATTAAAGTAAAACTAGTTTACTTATTTTATTAGTTATTGGATCTGCTTTGTGGGTTTTAAAAGTCACAGGTAAAAATACATTATTGTATGCATTTTATTTTTTAATTTTAAATCTTGAAAATAATGAACAATATATAAATATAATTTCAGTTAATTTCATATTTTGGTGATATTATATTTAACTTTAAATCGCCAAATCAATTAACTTCAGTTTTATTATATATAAAGAAATAGCAAGAGGTGAAACTTAATTTAACATATTAATAGAACTATAATTTTAATTGTACAGTGTATACGTCAAACAAACAAATATAAACTAAATGTGAGCAAAAGTGAAATGAACAAACTACAAGCTTACAAGTATTATGTTAGTTATTTATTAAACCATAATTTAATTCAAAATGAATCATCATCTAATTGAATTTAAATATTAAAATACATAAATTATACATTTTACTTCCTTTTATTCATTGACAAACATATTTTGAAAGATATTTTTCCCAAGAATATTCTCATTAACTGCAATTTTACACTTTGCAGTCAGTAATTAAAAAAAACTTAATTATTGTAAAAGTTTTATTATTTTAGAATTAACATATTTTTTATACACTAAAAAATTTTGTATAAGTTTTAACTACAATAATCCGACGATCTTTTATTTCATAGTTTTAGATTTAGTACAGCACTTCAAAATGTTGTAATTTAATTACCTCAGATTTAATATACAACTAACAATTTTATTTATTATAATAAGTTTTCATCCATGTTAAGTTGCTTTAATCACTTTATATGAAAATAATACCACTAGAAACTACTTCTTATATTATTATTTTTATAAATATAAGTGAGTAATTCTGTCCCTATGTTTGTAAGTCTAGTTTTTCCAATATGTACTGTATTATTAATTTTACTCATGATACTAACGCAAAATTGTAGATTTTAGAGGGCTGTCGTGTATGTATAATTCATAATAATCTTATTTATGGAATTTCTTAAAGATTGTTTTATATGGTTAAATAATTTGTAAAACTGTTCCTATAAAACAAACATAACCAAAAACTATTGCTTACTAGTACTTTATGAATCCTGTTAAATCACCTTGGTATTTTTGCATAAACAGTCAAATGGATAGTAATCCAATAAAATAGCACTAAAATAAAATGATTTAATATTTAAAATGTACCTGCTTACTTGAATACAACAAAATGAGTTTATATACATCTGATAAAGTTCGTGTTAAAGTATTCTAACAGAACAAAAGTAATAGTTTTACATTTAGAAGAATTCATTCAGTCACATTTTTTATGAATAGTATAACAAATGGAAAATAAAAGAATAAGAATATTGAGAATACATTATATTCTTTCAAGTTTAACTAAATAAAATATTCAAATTTTCTGACTGGAAACACTTCAAGTATTCGGTGGCTAGCCTAAGAATAATGTATAACAATGAAACAATAAAACACATTCTGTTTACAAATTAACACAAAACAGTTCATGAAAACAATCTGCTTACAACTTAACACATAAATATTATAATAAAACTGTCTGCTTAACGAAAATTAACAAATAATAATGTTCAACTCACTTCAGCGTGTTTGCATCAGCAGTTTGCGGAGTTTTGAATGATACCCGTAACCATTTTTGTTTATTATCAAACAAATATTCATACTATCCTATAGAGCATTTTCATACAAATAAATAAAAACTAAAATAAAATACAAAATGTTACTCTCTCTGCACAATTATAGTTTCTATATAATTTGTTAATTATGTTTACTTATCCCTAGGTTGCTTTAGGCCGTTGTAAAATATATGACTTAAATTTATATAATTATCAAAACATTTAGATTTTGCATACTAAACAGTAAATTTTGAAATTTAAAAAAATGTGTCATTTATTTATTACTTTCTGTAATTTATAAACTATCGCAAATGTTTGACTAAGAAACACGCAACCCTAGAAGTTTTTTTATTTTTTTTATTTTTTACTTTTGCATGTTTACAAAAGGCATAATCACTAGTTCGAATATTGAATATATATATTCGCGGTATTGAATAAATCGTTCACTTCTATCTAAACCGCTTCAATTACCGAAAATGTTTAAAACATTTTATAAAAATAATTTACGTAATGGGATAATTTTTCACTGATTGTAGAATGGCAGAGTAGATTCTCTTTTGTTCTTAAAACATTACACCAATTGTAAATACTGATGCTTGTTTGATACTGTCATTAAAATTATTTCACAATAGCATCAACAGCAATAATTAATTAGAATCTGGATTAATACAATGGAAACAACAAAACCCAAATGGAGGCTGATATTGGGATTTATTCATTGTTAAATCCCAGAGTGAATAACTGATTAAAAAGTATATTCACTGTTTCGCAAATGGTTAACCTATTTAACATTCACAATGGCATGACAAATTGATTTGTTAATAGCTTTACTGGCCGTTAGGTAAGAAGAAAGTTAGAACTGACCATTTTAAAATATATATTATTACATAATAAATGCAATATTAGCAACTAGTGTTATTGGACCACATTAGCTGTAACTACCAGCTACTAGTCAATGAACAGCTGTTGTAATACTAAGGCTAAAAGGAAAGACAATTCATAAAATACGTTAAATTAAAATTTTAATACTGGCTTTCTTCGCAAATTACTTTTCCAGCTGTACCTCTATTATTACCTACCTCACTTTTATAACATTTTTTTATTGTTTAATTCTCTTCTCAGATACTTTTATATCGTAATAACCTTCTTTCAGAATCTTAATTTGAATACTCTTTCCTTCATAAATATAAGATCATGAATTCACTACCCTTTAGTTAAAAGTAGAGATTGTTAGATTGCTTTATTTTACCTATATATAGTTTCTAAAATAATACGGTCATTTTCTTTATTATATATTTGCTACTATTCATAATAAAGAAGTTATTATTACCTATCCTAACCTCAACCTGACAATTGAGGTTAGATTAGGTTAGGTAATAATAAAAAAATCACATAATAACGGATTAAAAGCAATAATGTGAGGGCCAGGTGATTTATTGAACAAGTAGAGCCCGTTTTGATAAAAAAGTAGATTTTCTCCATAAGAAATGAAATAACTAATATTTCTTACAACAAGAAAGTTTCCTGTTAAATCAGATCGACATGTTTTCTGCAATTTACAGGTTTTGGTGAAGTGTTGACGTTTTCTTCCTCCCCGAACCATCCTTATTGGTTCTCTTCCCTTTTAATCGCGAAAAATTTCACGTAGAGGGGAGTGCCTCATATTTGTATATACCTTTCATAATATAGGTAGGCCTCAATAATTTGTTCAACGGTTTTCTTGGCCTGTTTCACCACCTTTTGCTGATTTAAATTCACCACTTCTTTGAGCCGTTCTTCCGCTACTGTTCGGAGTTCGGAAATTTTCTCTCGGGAACCCTTTGAAAACTAGTGCTGTGCCACGCAGTGTAAGTGTTTGTTTTATTGTGCACGACGTTTACATTTCAGGTGGTGCCTTTGGATAAAGCAACATTCCTAAGGCAGAATTATAGTCACATATCAAATCATACATTAATAATCATTAATCTAGAATATAAAGAAGATATTAAATTTTTATAATATTTTGACACATTAAAAGTGTAATTTTATTTAATTACATTATTTGATAAAAGTTTTTAAGTTTGTTTTATTCTAATTTTAAATAAAATATTTTGAGAAAAATTTAAAAATTTGTTTAAGAGTTTTTAAAATGTTATTTATAATTCAATTTTACTAAAGAAGATAACTTTAAATTTTCATTATTTGCTCCTGTGTTTGAGAAACTAAAGATAAACAAAAATATATTTGTAGCTATTGAAATTTTGTAACCTTATTCTCATAAGAATATGTTACATAAAATTGCGCTACTCTACTTTTTTTAATTCTCAATCCAAATAAAGTAGACTTTTTATTGAAGAAGGAAGTAAATTATGACGTCAGTCTCAAGGAATAGATGTGGAATAGGATAGTGGTACACTTGTAGTGGAAGGAATAGTAGTGGTACACTTGTAGTGGAAGGAATAGTAGTGGTACACTTGTAGTGGAAGGAATAGTAATGGTACACTTGTAGTGGAAGGAATAGGATAGTGGTACACTTGTAGTGGAAGGAATAGTAGTGGTACACTTGTAGTGGAAGGAATAGGATAGTGGTACACTTGTAGTGGAAGGAATAGTAGTGGTACACTTGTAGTGGAAGGAATAGGATAGTGGTACACTTGTAGTGGAAGGAATAGTAGTGGTACACTTGTAGTGGAAGGAATAGTAGTGGTACACTTGTAGTGGAAGGAATAGTAGTGGTACACTTGTAGTGGAAGGAATAGGATAGTGGTACACTTGTAGTGGAAGGAATAGTAATGGTACACTTGTAGTGGAAGGAATAGTAGTGGTACACTTGAGGAAGAAATTAAGGGATTTATTCAGGTTAGATGTTAGGCCTATCCTCAGTTACCTGTCCAGTGGAGTTAATGGAGGTGAGTAATTTGAAATAATAACATTTAATTTAGAAAATTTGAAAGAGAAAGTAGTCTGTCGTCAAGAGTAAAAGTGTCAGTGACCTCATTCGCACCGATGTAAAGCTAGGCCATTTTGAAACTAAATTAAAACTCTTTAAGGTACTATTTGAGAGAAAAGAGTCACGAGTAGTAAAAATTGACCTTTGAAGAAAATTTAAAAAAATATATAAATGTAGATTTAAAAGAAAAAGCTACAGGAAATAACTCATAAAGGGGAGATAGAAGAAGAGTTTGAACAAAGCCTAATAAGCCACGTTCACAAACCAGCTGTAGTTTTAACAATGCTGGGACCAGCTCGTGCAAGCATCTATATTCAGCAAACTGGAATTAATTGACGATATTGTTGCTCCTAGGGAGGCTAGTCTAAGTTATGGTCGACTTCCTAACCCTTTGAAGCGTTATCTTAACAAGTTTAAGATAACAGACGAACTCAATGTCCCTCTGTTAGTTAAGATGTATGAATATGGTAATTTTATGGTAGACTGAAGCTTAGGATGTACACGATGTGGTTTGAGTGTTAACATTTCATGTGAGTCACTAAGTATTTTACGTGTATAACTTATAGCCTGTGAAGAAGGCTATAGGTTTTATATCAAGAAGGATATTCGACAAAAATGTTACTATCAAAATACCACCCAAAATTTAACAATGTACATTCTTTGGAAGGTTGCTAGTGAGAATAAATGTAATATTTGATGTTGCACTAAATAAAAATGGATAAACCTTATATTAGTATATTTTCTCTTTCATTTTTACAGTAATAATGAATCATAAAATGAAATATTAGGAATAACAAAGAACTATTCACTGACAAACCAATAATGATTGTGATAAAGTATAAAAGGATAAGATATAAGAGTATTTACTGTATACTATATCTTAAATCCACGGACACGATTGAGGAAACTTTATCAGGAACTTTGCAAACAACGATTAGAATGTGTAAGTGTGCCTCGTGCCCCACATTGTCAAGAAAAACGTCAAATAACATTATCAAACAATATTAGGAATCAAACGTCACTGCTATGACTACTAGAATAATTCCTTTCAATATTGCAGTCAGATATTGTTATTAGTCTTGTATTTTTCAATTCCATTACAAGATATATTAAATTGGAGAGATTTAGACAGATGAAGAAGGTTATCAAAGTAATAATACAGAAAATGAGCTGTACTTCAGCTAAAGCCCTCTTCCGACTAATCCTCCATTATTATTTTCATTATATTTATATCCTTTGTATGCCTTGACTACGTCGTAGAAGGATTAAGGATTGTAATAATCGTCTTTGAAAACAAGTCGACGAACTTCGTATTTTCACAAAGAAAGCGAGAAAATAAGCGTTAATGATGTTAATCTATGTTTATTAAATCCAATATGTGCATGATTTTTTGTAATTGTTCAATTTATATAAATATTTATTTACCACTTTTAAATATACACTTTTATTGGCTAAAATAAAAATATTCACTCATAAGCAATGTCTTTTGGTTATTACTCTTTTGTATGTAAACTGGATACAACGGAAATTAGAATTGTATACTAAATGTAGCTTTAGTATTGATAACATGATTTTTAAGTAAGTATGTATATCCCTCTATTGCTTTTGATTTAGTATAATCTAAAAATGCATAATCTTAAACAAGTCTATATATACAAGTGACTCTTCTTATGTGATTTTTTATAAGTGATCTTTCTGATTTTTATAAGTGATTTTAGTGACATTTTTAGTTAATACAAAATATGTATTTGTTATTGATAAAAAAATATTAAATATTTCCCCTTGCATTGTCATAGAATCTTCTTAGTATAAATAAATAAAAACAAAAACAATAATAGCCAATTCTTAAAAATACATTTGGAGATGGAATATTTTTGATATGAGTATAATATCCTCATAAGTGTATTTTTTATTTTAGTCAGTGAAAAATTATATTTGAAATTGTTAAATAAATATTTATATAAAATTTCAAATTGCATACATTATTCTCACATTGGGGTCAAGAAACATAAATCAACATTAGTTTCTGATTATTACTAGGAAACTAAGTATACGAATATATTTTGTATAATGATTGGTTTACTTGGTGTGGTACTAGCATTTGAGGATTCCCTTGAATTTAAACATATTACATTTTAAGTAAAGTTTCCTTTGATCCAATTACAGCCTTACTGAAATGTATTTTATTGAGTATTAAAAAAACTATACGTTCAAAAAACAGTGTCTGACGTTTTAATTTCCTAAAGACATAGGGGATTTAGGAGGGTAAACTAATCTATATTTATAAAAGAGGATGTTTGTATGTTTGAAGTTTATGCGCTGCCAAACTATCCAACCGATCGCCATGAAACTTTATGATGTTGTCCTGTATACTCCCGAGATGGTTTCTGTGAAGTTTGATGCAGATCCGTTCACAGGGTCCCGCCCCACGGGCTCCTAAAGATCCCATGTTATTCAAATGGAGAATCTGAATTGTTTACAAAAAGTAGTAAAAAAACTACATGTGGTTTAATGTAGTTTCACATGCCATAAGCAGATTGAAGTTCTCACAACAACAGTACTGTATATGTTTTGATTTATTGTAGTTCTACATTTCACCTTGAGAGTGTAGCACACACTACTTTTACTTGATCAGGTGATCTGTATTTGGTGTTAACCTTTTTTTCTCGGTAATTAAAACATGTGGTGAAACGTGAAAATAAAAAATAAATAATTATTTGTTTTGCAGTTTACTTTTTATGACATGCCTCCTAAAAAATCTAATATTGGTAGAAAGAAGCAAAAATGCTCGAATTCTTTCAGCTATTAGAGCTGGGGAAACATCTAGAGAGACAGAAGCACGCTTGGAAGCTGCCCTAATAAGAGCATCGTCTTCAAGAGCTGCTGAAACCCCTGCAGAGCGGGAAGCACGACTTGAAGTCCTGCGAGAACGAGCTTCGATTTCAAGAGATGCCGAAACACCCGCAGAACGAGATGCTCGACGTGCCATTGAACGTATACGTCAGAATCAAACAAGAACACGAGTTAGTCTCAATAAAGCTGCGTTCAATTATGACAACACCGTTCATTATAACATGCATAGCGATATTGCTATATGTCCGATGTCTACTTTATGTCCATACTGTCACGCTTTAAAGTTTAAAAAAGAATCATCCGGAATGTGCTGCTCGAATGGTAAAGTAAATTTGCCACTATTGGATGAACCACCAGAAAAACTCTTTTCTTATCTGGCAGGATCTTCTCGAGAGTCCAAACACTTTCTGTAACATATTCGGAAATATAATTCTTGCTTTAAAATGACATTGTCAAATGACATCGTCAAATTTCACGCCGACATTCAAAGTGCAAGGACAAGTATACCATCAAATAGGTTCTGTTCTTCCAGTACATGAAGAAGATCCGGTGTTTTTGCAAATTTATTTCATTGACAATATAGAGGAAGAACTTGATCGCCGATACGCCTTTAGTTTAGCCCTAAACAGGGAAATAGTCGCTGAAATACGTGCTTTACTTCGTGAGCATAACCGGTTGGTCCGAGATTTTAAATCTGCATTTGAAAACCCAAGTACAGACGACTTCAAGGAAATTATCAGGGCAGACAAAACACCAACAAATGAACATACAAGAAGATTTAATGCTCAAATGGCCCCTGAGGTAGCAGCTGTGGTTATTGGAACAGAAATTACTCGACGAGATATTGTTATCAGCAAGCGAGATGGAACCAAACATCGAGTTTCTGAAACACACCGATCTTATGATGCTCTTCAATATCCCATCATGTTTCCACGAGGAGAAGATGGACATCACCTCGAACTTTATCAAATAAATCCTGGAACAGGAAATGCGACTTCAAAAAAGGTTAGGTGAAAAGATTTTTATGCGCATCGTATCATGATTAGAGATCAGCAGACAAACCACCTTTTGCAGTGTCGACAGCTCTTCCAACAATTTATTGTTGATATGTACGCCAAATTTGAAAGCGAACGACTGAACTACATTCGTTTTAACCAGTCAAAGCTGCGAGTCGAACAGTATATACATCTGAGGGATGCAGTTGCCAATGACAGAGCAGCTGCTGATGTTAGGCAGAAAGTTATTCTGCATAAGCATGAGTCCATTCAAGCAAGTTATTCTGCAGAAGTCCAAGGCATATGCATGAGTATGCACAAGATGCTTTAACTTATGTTCGGAAGTATGGACACCCTGATATTTTTATCACATTTACATGTAATCCGTCCTGGACTGATATAACCGAATTACTCATACAGGGCCAGCAACCATGTCATCGGCACGACATAACGGCAAGGGTCTTCATGGAAATAATCACCAAAAACGATATATATGGTCAGACTCGATGCTGGATGTACTCCGTAGAGTGGCAGAAAAGAGGCCTGCCTCATGCACATATTTTGATATGGTTAGTTGATAAGATTGCCCCAACACAGATTGATGACACAATAAGTGCCGAACTTCTCATTCAGTGGAATTCATTGGAAGATTGGAAGTTATTTGCTATTGTGAAGAAAAATATGATCCATGGAAAGTGTGGGGTTCATAACCCAAATTCACCGTGCACGAAAGATGGAAAATGTACGAAGAATTATCCACGTGCCATGATAAGAGAGACACAGGACCGGTGGAGATGGTTATCCGCAATACAGACGGAGATGTCCAGAAGATGGTGGGTACACAGCAACCATTAGTGTTAATGGCATAGACTTCGAAATTGATAATAGGTGGATAGTGCCATACTCTCCCATGCTTTTAAAATCTTTCAATGCTCACATCATCGTAGAATACTGCAATTCGGTTAAATCGATCAAATACATATGCAAATATGTCAATAAAGGAAGTGATATGGCAGTTTTTGGACTTGAAAATCCTAATGCCCCCGTAGATGAAATTGAACAATTTCAATTAGGGCGGTATATTAGCAGTAATGAAGCTGTGTGGCGAATTCTCGGTTTCGACATCCATGAGCGCTTTCCTGCCGCCATGCATATCAGCGTACATTTGGAAAACGGCCAACGAGTGTATTTCACGGAAGAGAATGCTGCCCAGAGAGCTTTAGAACCACAAAACACTACTTTGACCACATTTTTCAAGCTGTGTGAAGCTGACACCTTTGGGAAAACCTTACTGTATCCTGAGGTTTCGCACTACTATACTTGGAATACCAGTACTAAAATGTTTCACAAAAGAAAACGAGGTGTCCGTCATCATGCAGTGGATGGCATATTTTCAACTGAACACTTTGGGACGAGTTTACACAGTGCATCCAAGTAACAGTGAGTGTTACTACCTACGAATGTTGCTCCATGTAGTAAAAGGGCCAACTTCCTTTAAAGACCTCAAAACGGTTGAAGGACAAGTTTGTCAGACATTTAGAGAAGCGTGTTCCAATCTTGATTTGCTAGAAAATGATTCCCATTGGGACAACACACTTGCTGAGGCATCTGAAACACGTAGTGCCCAGCATATACGGACTCTCTTTGCCATAATCTTAACAGCTTGCGCTCATTCAAATCCACAGCATCTTTGGGAAAAGCATAAAGAGAGTATGAGGCGAGGACATCCTCCTCCGATTACGCAGAATTAATCCTGGCTTTGAAGTGCAGTATTCAGAAGATGTTTTCAATGAAGCGCTTATTTCACTTGAGGATGTATGTATTTCCATAAACAACAAAATGCTCAATGAAATTGGGCTGCGTTCACCGAAAAGAAACAGAAATGGCGTTACTGATAAAGAGTTGTTACAGGAAACACAGTAAAACATAACTGAACTAAAAGTGTACGTTGAAACCCAAGAAAAAATACTAACTGACGATCAAAACGCTCGCATACGACACAGTCAATGCACTATGTTCGAGAGGGGAATGGTGGCCTTCTTTTCATTGACGCTCCAGGTGGCACAGGAAAAACGTTTTTGTTGAATCTGTTACTGGCAAAAATTAGGGTGAACAAAAATATTGCTCTGGCTGTGGCTTCATCTGGAATCGCAGCCACTTTGCTTGATGGAGGACGCACAGCACACTCGGCTTTTAAATTACCATTGAATTTAAATCAAACCGCAAATGATCAATGCAATATCAGCAAAACATCTGAATGGCAACTTTGCTCCAAACATGCCAGCTTATTATATGGGATGAGTGCACCATGGCCCATAAAAAAGCACTAGAGGCACTTGACCACACTCTTAAAGATTTTAGAAACAATAAAAGGCTAATGGGTGGAGCATTAATACTGCTCGCCGGTGATTTCCGCCAGACTTTGCCAGTTATACCAAGGTCAACGCCAGCAGATGAGCTGAACGCATGCCTTAAGAATTCCTCCTTATGGAGACATGTAAAAAAATTAACACTGTCAACTAATATGCGGGTGCATTTACTACAGGATAATTCCGCAGAGCACTTTGCTAAGTAACTTTTGGATATGGGAGACGGGAAACTTCCACTTGATCCCCTAACAAAAGAAATAGATTTCCCAACAAACTTTTGCCAGATGCAATCATCACTCGAGGATCTAGAGAAAAACATTTTCCCGGACATTGCTATTAATTTAAGAGATCACAATTGGCTTTGTGAGAGAGCAATCTTAGCTCCAAAAAATGATGATGTGAATCGTATCAATATAAAGATACAATCAAAAATTCCCGGTGTTGCGACGGAATACAAATCAATTGACACAATTGTCGAAGAGGAACAATCAATAAACTATCCAACAGAATTTCTAAATTCATTAGAGCCTCCTGGAATGCCACCGCATACATTGAATTTGAAAGTCGGTTCGCCAATATTGCTTCTTCGAAATTTGAACTCCCCAAAACTGTGCAACGGGACTAGACTTACTGTAAAAAAACTAATGCCCATTTGATTTAAGCAAAAATATTAAACGGAAAATGCAAAGGAGAAGATGTGCTGATACCAAGGATTCCGATGTTTTCAACTGATTTGCCATTCAATTTTAAACGGCTCCAATTTCCTGTGCGACTTGCTTTCGCAATAACTATTAATAAGTCTCAAGGACAGTCATTGCGCGTTGCCGCAATAAATTTAAGTAATCCATGTTTTTCACATGGACAGCTCTACGTCGCTTGCTCGAGAGTAGGCTCACCAAAAACCTTTACATTTATACACCAAATAAGAAGACCAAAGATATTGTTTACCCGCTTGCACTCCATTTAATAAATAATGGTTTTTTCTATAATTCTTTTTATTGCTTTATTTTGGTATGTCAATGAAAAATGAAAGGCGAGACAACGTCCGACGGGTTCAGCTAGTATATATATATATAAATATGGTCCCCTTCAATAATCCCTCATTTCAAAATGCTTTTTTAAAAAAAGCAGATTAGTGTTTTTTTTTTTTTTTTTTTTTATTATAGAAAACAGTATCCATGTTAAATTGCGCTGAAAGACCGCAATACAATGATTTCCTTAGGGCTAATCCAAAATATCAGTTTATTAAAACCCTACTCTTAAAATATTGGGAAGTTTTTATATTTATTCTTAGCATATAATGAGAAGTAACTCATACGTTAATAAATAAGTTAATAAATTATCTAAATGTTATGGATTGCAATTATTCCAAGTATATTATAAAATCTTTAATGTAATTTGTCTAAACATATCATGTTGAAGAATATTTTTACAGGGAAGATACTTTAAATTGCTTAAGATATAATATTCAAAGTGAAAAATTATTTAATATTTTACCTATATTTAGTTTCTAAAATATTTTAAAGTCATTTTGAATATTATGTATTTTCTGGATAAATAATAAAGAAGGTATTATTATCCTAACCTAACCTCAACCTGACAATTGAGCTTAGGTTATTTATTTATTTATTTTTTATTTATTTATTCATAAGACGCCGATCAATCAAGATATGGGCGAATATGGATTTCGAATGAGTGTAATGAGTGTAGATGAGCGAATGTAGTCATTGTTACAAACTAAGGCCGACTATACCTTAGAAAGTGTCATTACTTAATAGCCAATGACAAATGAACAGCCGGTGGTTATCACCTGATCCTTCTCAAAATGTGTTATGACTCTAATTGGGATCGAACTGAGAACCTTAAGCTTATGAAGCTGGGATTGAACCAACTACGCTATGTTAGGTTAGGTTAGATAATCATAATAAAATCACATAATAACGTATTAAAATCAATAATGTGAGAGCCAGGCGATTTAAAATTTTTTTTAAATCTATACAGATTTAAAACACATTTTCCTGTATAGATTCGTACATACTTGAAATGAATGCAAACAACTAAAATACTATACTAAAATTATATAAATTAATTACCCATTGCTCCATATTGGGATAACGTTTATTTCTCAAAAACTCTACCCAATACAATATATTGTCACTTGACTGTGATATATGCACTATAGTACATTACTATCAGTGAACAGCGACTTCGGTTTACATTACTTCCCGTAACCAATGTGTCGTGTCGTTATACCAGCAATACTGTACAATGTAGTTTACTTTGGATCATTTTAATGCCCATAAATATTACTTTAACTAGATCATATTTGAAGCAATACATAAGTAGGTAATGAAAACTGTACAGCGACATCTTAACAATTGTGAACAAACATATATATTCAAAATAAGGGCTTAGAAGCGAAATAATTTCCGTTTCCGAGAGTATTATTATAAGATTAAGGAATGTTAGCAGTTGTTGTATCACTTATCGTTCATATTAAAGTAAAAAACATACATAATAAGAAAGTGTTCATAACTATTAAAACTCACTTGCCAATTCGCATAAGCCTGGAGAACTATGTGCAATAAATATAATAAATAAACATAATAACAATAAAAATATAACAAATAAATAAAAAAAATAATAAAAAAATATTGAATGTGCAAAGTATGGACAAGCTCAGTTAGTTATTCGAGCCTAGCGCCTTGCCTTTCGCAGTCTAAAGCCTAAGCCACTGAGATGTGTTGTTTTTTAACACTTAAGAAAGTTGAATGACATTATCTTTCACGTTCGTACTATAGATTTTTTAGATGTTTACGAAATTCAACTCCAGTCCAGGGTTTTAAGTTATGTAATTTACGTATTTTACAGCTTTAATACATTAATGTGACTAAAGATAATTGAGCACAGATAGGACTAAACCATAAAGCAGGAAGGCAGGAATATAATACAGCAAATATACTTTTTAATTTTCAATTTAAATTTATTTTTCTAGCAAACAAAAAACAAATAATAAACACTATGCCATATTTACCTTGTTTTACGCACAAGGCTCTTTTTATTAGAAAATCTTTGCTTAATCTTTATAGTAAGAATCCCACTACAAATTTAAAGATGAATTTAATAGACAGTAAACTCTGATTCAACCGAACACCTGTAGTGTAGTTGATGGTGTAGTAGATGGTTGTAGTAGCTCAGTAGTTAAGGTATTACACTGTAGAGTCTAAGGTGTGACGCGTGAACCTAATACAGTAGGGGACAAAGTTGACTAGTGAATATAGTAAGAAAAAAAATCAAAACCGTCAAACCTTTCACATAAACAGGGTGACTCCGAACTTTCTGATAAGCTCTTTTTAGATATTGTTTCTGGTTAATTTAGAATCACAAATGTCAAATTTGAAGTCTTCAAACACCACTTTCTAGTCTCCAAAAAACGATTATAGTAAAGTTGTTTTTTTTTTTTACTGCTTAAAAGCAAATAGGTTGATTAAGCTGGAATTTATATAGTTCTTTATAACATAGAAATATACAAACCATTTAGAGAACATTTACTGCTTTTCGCCTAACAAATTTGTCTAAATTGTGGTCATTTAAACAAATGTTACAATAAAAATAAATTATAAACCAATAATTACATTTTACATTACAATAGATATTTTTCAGCAAATTGAATTGCAAATCCAATGATAAAACAGTATTAAAACGTAACTAAAAAAACGAAGGAAAGATATTTATGTATGTGACAGTATATACAATGCAATATGCCAGTACAAACTGCAGAACACATGCAACAGTGATATTAAAATAAAGTAATTTGTGATCAGATGGTAACATAAATTTTATTCTTGTACTTATCAGCTGATTTTAAGACTATGACAATTTTATTTATTATTATCACTCTTTCATTTGTGTTGCACATTGTACAGTCATATTGCACTGTACATATTTTATCATAAGTTTTGGGCCAGTTCATCGTCTAAATAAATTAATATAATTAGGAATTGAATATTGCAAAATATAGTGTAAATTCAACCAAACACAATGACATGATTTTCTATCCGGCAAACAAATGTATTTATTTATTTATTATTTTTTTTTAATATAAACAGATTGAAATTAAAAATAATTATTTTTTTCAAGTTACATAAATATGTCTTTTTGTTATATTTTTTTTAAATTTTTTAAAATTTGTGTTTGTCAACCCAAACCTTTTCCCAAGATGAAACTGGCCCCAAGGATGGTGAAAATGACCCATTCAGTAGCCTCTAAGTAGAAAACTAAAGGACAAAAAATTAAAAAAATGCTGTTTACACGATGTAGAAAAATAAATATTTGCCTACAAATTGTGAATTGAAAGTAAAAAATTCTTCCCCCTCCACCTTAAGCTAGAGGCATAAATAAGTGAGCTGTATAAGAAAAATATATTATATAATAAGGTAAATGCTAAGATGTGAATAACTAAAAAAATAAAATTTAGGATTTCTCAAAATGTGTATTTATTTTATAGAACCGTACAAATTCCAGTTTAATACAACTTTTTGATTTTGAGATTTTAATTTAAAAATAAAAAAAAAAAAAGCAAAATTGTGGCTGTAAGGATTTTCGAGGTGTTTTGGACGCTTTAAATATGATATTTGTGATTCTAAATGAACCAGAACAAGAACCATGAGAGCTTATTAGACAGTTCAGACACACCCAGTATAGAGACCATATCTATAATCTAACTTAACAAGGATGTATTGGTGATTATATACTTGTTTTTATTACAAATTTATACTGTTTGTTCAAAAAAAAAACACTAAAATCACAGGCACGAATTTTATTTTGTATGAAGAATAAATTTAAGTATCGTGTTTATATTTATTACCTTTATAATAAAAACAAAAAATAAAACTCACAATGATGAGTCAACTATGTAGGTTTTCTTGATAATTATATTCTGAAATCTTCCATGCTAAGATAAAAACCAATGTTTTAGTGTGTACTTAATTCCTGTCTTTATTCATTAAAAAAAAAAAAAAAAAAAAAAAGGAAGATCGTGCCTTACAGATGACTTGTAATTCTCGTATTAACTAGAAATCAAACTTCCCTAGAGGATATGTGGCTAAATGTTTTTCATTCATTTTACGGAATACATGTTATGAACGTACGTTAAACTTTATCGAAGTTTGTTTTGTAATTTCAAATGTCTACTCACTATTCTTTTTAGTCTTTATAACCTTTCTTATAGTCACTAATTCTTATAGTCTTTATAATACGTGACTTTATATCATAAAGTCACATATTACACTAGTGGCCTATTTTGTTTTTTATCAACATTTAATGTATTTTGACATATTATTGATAATGGTAGTAATAATTCTTTACTGACCTCACTTAGTAAGCAAACATATAAAATACATTAACATTATGAATATTATTCTTCTTTACTTAGAAGTATCCTTCAATTTTTCAAGTATAAATTGTTAATATATTTTATGATAAGTGTCTTAACCTTTAAATTTTTAATTTAGTAATACAATTTATATGCTATTAAAGTTATCAA
>JAQJVL010003597.1:0-58080 GCA_035578905.1 Stictocephala bisonia | reverse complement strand
TTTCAAAAAAATTTTACGGAAATTTTAGAAAAAAATTATATATAAAAATTAAATTTTATTATAAAAGGTTGTTTTTTTAACTTATAATAAGCATGGTTGTCTGTTGGTCTAAACCGTGTGAAACTTTCCTTGAGAAGTCTAAAGGTGCCCCATTTTGGGATGGTAGTCGGGTTTTCAGATGTTGTGTGGGGAAGAGAACTGACTAACATAAACAGTAGCGACTTAAGTTGGGAAACAATGAATACACTCGTTCATCTACACTTATTCGCCCTTAAATTCGCCCAAAATTTTGGGACGATGGGGAAATTTTAATTTAATGAATAGTACGTAAAAATTTAATTTTAACCTTTGGGAAATATTTAAACCCCTTTTTTAAACTCTAGCCAAAAATTTATTTCCCCCCCCAACTTCTTTTTTAAAACCCCTTCCATAAAAATACACTATTTTACTCCAGTTTTTAAAGGCCTGCGTTTTTTTTAACCCTAATGTTTAAGGGGGAAAAATCGAATATTCTTAAAATAGATTTTTTACAGCTAATATTTTTTAAAAACATAAATTTTAAAAATTTTTTTTCAAAAAAATACTTTTTTGGGGAGTGTTAAATTAAAAAAATGTATGCCATTTTTATTTTATTTTTTTTCCCTTCTATCGTCATAAAAAAACCTCTTTTCCCTGATTCTGGGGAGCAAAATTTTGGACAGTGTTTGCCCCAAGTGGAAGCCTTTTACAGAAGCGGACATGAAAAAAAAGCTGATGAGAACGGGGGCCCCCACGCCAGGGCAGGGTTTCTGGGGCACAAAAGGGGGCCGGCGCCCTCTACAGTGGCGGGCCCAATGCGTACTACCAACAGGGGCCATTTCCCTGGCCCAAAAGGCCCCGCCAACTAACTGTGCTAAAGGGGAGGCCGGTATTACCGTATCTACTGTCTGGTTATTTTTTATATTTGAAAAAAACTTTTTTAAAAACTGACCAAAACAGTTTTAAATCGTATGTTACTTTTTTGCTTTGTTTTTATTTTTTTCAAAAAGATATTTTCAATTTATCTTTATACAAATTTGGGCCAAAACTTAATTACAAATACAAAGGGTTAGAGTAATTTTTATTTTAGATATTTTTTAAAAAAAAAAAATTTCTTTGAAAAAAAAAAATTTTAAAAAACCCCAAAGTAGAACTTTTTTCCCTGTCTGATAAAGGGCCGTAATTTGCAATCCCATAAAACTCTGTTAAAATATTTGCAGGCAGTATTCCTGATGTTTTTGTAATGCAAAGGGTTTTGTTTTGAAATAAATAAAATTTGCCCTTCTTTAAATTTACAAAAATTAAATACTTGTGGTAAACCCGAAAAAATCAAAAAAGTAAAACTGCGCTTTAAAATTTATAGGGTTTTTATTATGTTTACATTTTTTTAAACTCTATCAAGCCTCCCTTTTTCTGATTTTTTTCATTTGCATTTTTTTAAAAATTTTTCAATACAATTTTTAAAAGTGGAATTTTTAAAGAAATTTTTTTAAAATTTTAAATTTTTTAAAAGTTTGCCCTTGGGGTTTCTTCTGATATTTTTAAAAAGGGGTCTGGGGGTCTCTGACCCTAGGGGGGGAGGGAGGGCCCAAAAAATTTTGTATGGGCCACTGGCTTCCCCTTAGCTAAAGAGCAAGGGGCCCCAAATTGTTCCCCAAAAAGGGGGTAAAAAAATTTTTGGGGGAGCCGGGGGGAACGCTAGTGCTTTAAAAAAAAGTAAACTGAGAGTTGAGGTTATGTTATTTTTTTTCAAAACGGTTTTTTGATCACGGGGTACGTACTTATTGTTGTTGGCATTAAAACATCTAGTTTTATTCGTTTTTTTTTTATTTTTGTATTTGTGTTTAAATTTAAAACTTTTAAATTTTTTAAATTTCACAGATATAAAAGGCTTTTTTGTACCAACTCAATTTTCTAAAGCATAAAACTTTAGTAAACTTTATGTCTTTTTTCCCCAAATTTGGGAAAACAAATAATAAAAGATGAAAACTTCACATTGTAAACGCCCGTACAGTGACAGTGGATTGACAAAACCCTTTTCACGATCAGGGCATTGACCCTCCCGCCCCAACAATACACGAAATTAGTGGCCCCAATCTTTTTTTAATTTTCATTATCCGCAACAAACAATAAAAAAATATTGTTTTAAATTTTTTGCAAAAAATATAAAGGGTTTTTACTCGGTTTTTCATTGACATTAAAAAATTATAAAAACTATTTTGTTTTTGGTAGATTTGTTATGTCAATAAAATTACAAATTAATCAAAATGTTTTTGGGTTTCGGAAACAACCTTTACGGGGCAAAATTGGTTTTTTAATAAAAAGGGCTATTTAAAATGAAAAATGTTGAAATACCCCCCGGTTCCTGTTACATTTCCCGGGGAAAATTTAAAACCGAAAAAAAAGATTTAAAAATTTAAAAATGTCAAAAAAATAAATATTATTCAAAAGGATTTGTACAAATCGAAAAATGATGAAGCTGTTTTATCTATTAAAACGGTGTATTTAAAGAGCTCCTATTTTTTTAAAAGCCCTATTTCAAATATTTTTGGGGTTAAATATCTTTACAACATCCGCCCTTAATAACTAGTAAATTTAAAATTTAAAAGGAAAAACTTTAACAGAAGAGAAAGAAAAAAAATTGGGATGTACAAAAACCCTTGGGTTTAAACCTTTAAAATATATGGAAGATAAAACCCGGGGATAAAAACAAAAGAAAACAAAAATTATAATTTTTAGACAAGATTATGCCACGCTTTTTCCCCCCGCGATAGCTAGGGGAATTTAAAATGAAAAATGAAATCATAAACATTTTATTTTTTGAAACATCCTTTAAAGCGAGGGGTTTAAGTTGTTGTATAGCATTTTTCCCAGATTAATTTACTGTACCTAAAAAATCAAATGTAATTTAGTGGGTTTTCATTTTTAAAATTTATTCTTGTTGTACTGTAAAAATAATAATTTATTTTTGCAGTTTTAATTACAATAAATAATGAAAATTTTATATCTTTTTTAAATTTAAATTTAAATTTTAAAACGTTACCAAAAATTACTGGGCCCAAAACTTTAGCTTTTTTTTCCCTTAAAAAATTTTTTTTAAAATGGAATATGAATCAAAGCAAATTAAATTTAATTGAAAATTTTATAATAGTTTACTGGGAAAATTTCCAAAAGAACGCATTACTTTAACAGAAATATCACTCTATAAAACAAAAAATAACAAAATATTTTCTTACTGGACGCAATAAACCCCAAACCCAGACTAATGATTGATAAAGGTCCCATCTCCCCTTTCATGAAATTTAAATTTTAAAATTTTTCCCGCCACGGGGTTCAATATTGTATTTTTTGCCTGGGGGTTTTTTTTTTTTTTTTTGGGTGAAAAAACCACAGTTAAAACTGAAAATACAAAAAATTTTCTTAAATGAATGCATATATTAAAAAATTAGCTGATCAAATCCCGGGAAAGGGAGTGCAATGTTCCCAAACTTTTTCAAAAGGGGGCCCCCGCCCCCTATTTACCTTTTTAAAAACCAATTTTTGTAAAACCTTTTCTTAAAAGATTTTTCGCCCCTTTTTTAAAATGACAATTTAAAATGTTTTTTACTGAAATTTTTTTTGGGTATTTAATTGTGTTGTTTTTAGGCCCCCCCTTTTTTTTATTAAAAATTTATTAATTTGCAAATTTTTGGGCCGCAGGTTACTGATCACCGTTTTTTAAATTATTAAGTTTCTTTTAAATTTTGCTAGGGTAATAAAGGGGGTTTTTTTAAAACCCCAAAATCAAGATTTTTTATAAAAATTTAAACAAATTTTGTAAAAAAAAATTACAAAATAAGGAAAAAAGCTTAATCAACAAAACCACTACAAAAAACAAACCCAATTCGAAATTTTCCCGGGTAAAATCTTAAGTTTTAATAGTAATATGTCATAACTAAGGGTTTTTTTAAAGGAAAATAAAGTGCCCAAAAGCGATTTTTTTTTCCCTCCCACAAAAACCCCCAAAGATAAGTTAAATTTTTGGGGGACAAAAAAATAAACAATTTTTTTTTGAAGTACAGTTTTATACTTTGAAATTAAAGTAAAAAAATAAAACATACAAAAAACGATCTTGTCCACCTTGTTTTTAACACCCCAAAAAAACGGATTTTTGAGTAATAACAAATGGAAAGGTTAGTTTTTTGACATGTTTAATATAAATGTGAAACCGAAAACGGAAAATCTCATAAAAGGGGCCCACTGTCCACACCACTCAAGTATTTTGAATATGTTCCAACTGGAATTTATATTTTGGTGTGTTCAAAACTGCATCCCTTTTAAACACTTGTTCGAAAACAAGACTTTGGGTTTGAGGGGTTTCAGTTGCGTAAAACCCCCCAAAAAACCCCGCTTTAATACGGGGGGCCCCCCCAAAAACCCCACAAGGTAAACCCGCTGAAAAAATTCAAAACCATTGAACAACTTCCCCCCCCAAAAAAGGCCCCCTGGTTGCTATAAAACCAAGGGTTTAGTTTAAACGTTTTAAAACAAAACGGAAGACTTATCTGCCCTAATATCACTTTTGTTATTTTGATACAGGCCTAAAATCGTTTCTTATTTTGTAGTTTATTAAGTATTTTTTTTTTTTGGTTGCATGAAAGGGCCCCCCCTTGTGAACTAAGTCTGGGGGGGGCCCCCGGGGGAAATTTTCCCCCTTTTTTGGCCCCCCCCCCCCTTTGGGGGCCCTGTTCTTAAGTAGTTCTTTAAAAAAGCGCAGAAAAAAGATAAAAATGATTTTTCCGCTGTAGATGTGGTGAAAAATTTTTCCCACAACAAATTTTTTTAATATGCTGTGCACATTGGGAAGCTTTTTCCCGAAAACATGCATCAAGATTTGAAATAAAATCTTCTGGAAAATTTCCCCTTTTTTTCCCTCTTTATACAACTCAAAAAATTTCTTCTCCAAAATTTTTCATTCATAAAAGTAAGCTCAAGTTTTTTTTTTGGGAAGGGCTTTTGGCCTTTTTCTGTCAAGACATTGGCAGCCTTTGATAATTCCTAAACCCTGTTGCTTTTTTGCACTTTTTGGTAACAATAACTGGAATTTTTTAAAAATTTTGGCTTGTGATTTAAATCTTTTTTATTAAGTTTCTGACAAAACTTTGAAAATTTAAAGGGGTTTGAAAAGTGTAACTCTAAATAATCCTCTGGATCATTTTTTTATAAACATTGAAACGGAAATTTTTTCCGGGGGGCCCCTCAAAATTTTTCCAAATTTTTTAATTTCCCTTTAAAAAGCCGCTTTCCCGCAGCAACCCCCAATTCCCCTTCCCCTAAAAAAAGGCTATTTACTTTTAGTGCTGACTTTGGTTTTTGCTACCGCTAGAGCGGGGCTTTAAATTTCCATTCTCTATTATGCTTGCGATGCGATACCGACATTTGATAAAGCAGAGCAAGAATTTATACGGGAAAATGCTTTTACGGGGTACAATGCTATCGCTCCTAAAATAAAATCATAACTTTATAAAATTAAGAAAAAGATAGTAATCACTACTTTTTTAAAAAAAAAAAATTTTTTTAAAAGCATTTTCCCATTTTAATATTTTTTAAATATAGTGAAAAATTTTTAAAAGGGAAATTTTTTAAAAACCAACAACATTTTTAGTAAAAACCTATATGTTTTTTGAAAATTTCGGGGGAAAATTTGCCCCCCCAATCTGCCCCCCCTGGGAGGGGGGGGGCCCAGCTCCGGCTCTGAAGTACACAAAATACATTACTTTTCCCTTTGGGTTTCAGGACGAAAAAAAGGTAAACTCAGCAAAAGTAATATCAAGAAACTTTCCCAGAAAACCAACGGTTCATCTTTGCAATGGGACCTCTTTTGTGCATCAAGCCAACCTCAACCCCCTCAACCTGTAAATGTGAAAAATATTTAAATTGTTTTTATCTGTTAGTTAAAAAAAATATTTTTTGGGAAAAATTTGGGTATTTTTTTTGCCCTTTAAATTTTTTAAGGACCTTTTTAAAGTCTATTAACTTTTAAAAAATGAATTTTTTTAAAGGGAAAAGGGTTTTTAAGGTACTGGGAAACCCAAAACACCCAAATTAGAAATAATTAGTTTTTTTTATTTTAAAAACTGTTTGTTCAGAAATGGGCCCTCTTAGTCCACACCGTGAAAGGGGAGGATGAAAAAGGGCCCCAACCCACACAGTGAAAAGAATACAGCTGGAGTCGATTTTTAAAAGGGGAAAGCTAAAAAACAAACATTGTTAGTGCCCAATTCAAAGTAAGACCTTGAAAAAAATTTTAAATTTTTTCACAACCATTTTTGATAAAAAGAAAAAAAAATAGAAAAAAAAGTTAAATAAAGGAGTGTGTATACAAAGAGTAATAAATAATTATTATAAAAAAAGCTGGCTGCAAAACTGTGCATGGGTGAGTCACTTATGAATAATCTTATATTAAAAAATACATCTCATATTAGTTAACACGTTCACAGTAGGAAACACGCTTGTGCAATGTGCACCAAGTTGACTTTACGCTGTGTGCAGGCGATGCACTTATGTGTCATGGACTACACCAGCTGATTACCACCAATTAATATTTATTGTTTAATGTGTGATGTTATGCATGCTGTACATTTGTCTTTGGAGGTTATGTGACTTTAGAGGTATAATCGTTTTTAGTTTCTATTATTTAAAAGACAGTATTAAGAAATTACGCAAATGGCCTCCACACACGTCAAAGGACATACAATTTGATCAGCAGTGAACGTGTTAAATAATACTATTTACAGCCAAGTCAAATTTTAGATTAATATAACCATCTCCCCGTCTAAAAAATTTGACTAGCCAAACATTTATACTGTATTAATTAAAGAAATAAAGATTTATAAAATTAAAATTAGTGTCTCCTTATGGGCCTACTGGTCCGTTTGCTTTCTTCTGTCCAGTGGGCGACTCACCCCTCGAGGCTAACCCACCCCCTTTCTTCTCTTGCACCCTCACCAATCACAGTAAAAGTGGTAGTCAGTCACCCACATTACTTTTTGAACTTAGACAAAATTATCAACAAAGAAGGAATACAAAAACACCAGAAAGTTGAACATTTGTTTATTTTACCTCAAATGTAGTTGATCCTAAGGTCACCAGCGGCTTCGGCAGTGAACTTACATAACAAATTGTTTACAGTATTACGTTGTTTTGTTATTTATAAATATTATAACATTGCGGGTTGTTGGCGTTACGTTTCTGTTTAGGGAACTTAACTTAATATATAAATGCTACAAAAATTACAATATGATAGTTCACTATTGCCTTTATTTTTCCTATTACAAAATGTATTGTTCTAGTAACATAATGCAAGACCTATAGTTAAAATTGGAATTTCATGTTGTCATTATTTATTAAGGCAGGAGTAATTTACCAGATGGTTGAACAATGAGAAAGTATGGACTTAAGCCAACTGGATCTTCATTGCCTTATTTCTTGCTCAGATTTTCATGTATCATATTAGGTTCAAGAACAGGCCTACAACTCCAAAAAGGGCTGAATAAAATATTTTCAAAAGAGCTTTTAACACTGTGAATAAATCAGTAGGACCAATAATCATTTTAGCAATAGACAGTGTGTTGGTGCACAGAGAATAAGGAAACAGGGGTTGCACTCAATAGTAAGCAGAATGGGCGTTGAGTTAGAAACTTGGATGTCGAGTTGTTAATTCTCTAGTTATCTGAGTGGTGACAGGACTAGCACCTTGTCAGTCCCTCCATTATTCCCTTCTAAATACTAAAGGATAAACGATGTAATTGTTTAAAAAAATGTATAAAAAGATTTACATTAGTGGTAACTGCTCCATTGAGAGATGTTTGCTATAACCATAAGAAAGCAACCTCTGTTTCTTAATTCTCTGTGGTTGATGGAAATGTAGGTTTATATAAGCCACTTGGTTAATGTTTAATACAACAGGTGAACAAGCTAAGAGGTAAGATCGTAATTGTGTTTAAGAACGTTTCAATTTGTATATGTGTCTAGTGTAACACTAGGCGTTCATCAGTGTGTGTTTAGAGGCAGTAAAATAGCAATCGGCAGGTTATGAATATCCACCCAACGCACCAAAGGCTTTGATGAGTCTACACTAATGAATTTTCAATGTCTTCTTGATTTTAAAAGTCCCGCTCTCTAACCACTAGTGTATGATTTCATCTTTGATAGTTTAATAATTTTTTACAAAAGTACAAATAATTTTTACGTTTACTAATTTTACTTTTCACTTCCTAGCAGTTTTTTTAAATAGGCAACACTAAAATAAATAATATATTATTATTTCAGACAATTTTATAAAAAACAAGCCAGACTTGTGTTTGTACAAATGTGGGCAGTAAGATATAAAACGCTGTAAGAAACCACCAGAAGCGAGGAGCTGAGACAAACACGGCGTTGTTGGGGTACCTACGGAATAGTGGATAGTGTACAGTAATAAATAACATACATTATATAATACACCAATAGACAATGGAATGTTCACTCACTACTCTAGACTACGCGGCACAAAAATATGCGTATTGATCCCAGAGCCTCCCTTACGCCTATGGAAGAACATTTACACGCTTATACAATGTGTTTAGTTTCAAATAACAACTGTACGAAAGTAGAGTATGAAATACGGTTTCTAAGAGAATTTATATGTAAAAGAAGTTAGTTTAAATGTATGTATAAACTTATTAGTTAAAACAATGTTTAGTGTCAAACTGCCAAAGGAAAGTCTTTACTGCTTTTAGTTTAATTTGAATAAATTTGATTCCAGATACTGTTTTCTCATTTAAAATTTTTGTAGGAAGTCAGAATGAACTTTTATACTAATCTATCATTCTTTACTTGTTTTGGAGATATGGTATTTATGTAAACACTGTTAACAAGCTTTTGGTTAAAAATTTAAGAATATTTAAAGCTTTTATGAGAATTTAATGAGAAAAAGTGGGTATTTTAAAATCATTTTTTATAAGATATTGCTACAAAAAATAATAAAAATGGCAAATGAAAAATATCGGATTTCTACAAAGACAACTTGCAAAAAAAATTTCAATTCAATGTACCTGATTTTCACTTCTTGACATAAATTTTAAATAAATCTGTTATCGTGTTTCATACTTGATATAAGTTGAATTTATTTTCAGACTTGCGAATCAAGATTTTAAGAACCAAACATGCATTAAATTTTACTTATCTCGGATTAACTGATACAATTACAAGTATTTTTTTAAACTGCCAAACCACCGCTGGGGTGGACAGCCCTATATAGTAGCCATACAATCTTAATGTCAGCGGGCTAAAACATGCTGTTCTATTTCAATGGTATAATTCATAATTATTATTATGAATTATAGTGAACACTGTATGGTTATCAAAGGTCCGATATAGAGAACCATAAGTTTTTGTTTTCAGTTTTTTTTCTTTAAATTAAAATTGTTAAGAATTACTTTTAAAGTATCACTTATAAATGTAAAAAATACTAGAATACTTGATTTTTCACAAAAATCATCTTATGGTCCACAACATAGTTATTCACCAATCAAATAACACTTCAAGTGTTACAATACAATCATTATTACCGTGGTTTTGATATTGAAACTAAACTCCATGTTTTTGGCATTTTTCATGAAGCAAAATATTAAAGGAAATTTTAAGAATGTCTGTTATATAGATGGCAGTGAATTGGACATAATGAAACGTAATAAATTAATGAGGAAAGCGAGTATAAATTTGATTTTACATATATCATGAGAAAAATAACTTCTTGATATATTTATAATGGATGTCAAACAAACGTAAAACTGCATATTTTTGTGCCAAATAATTAATTAGTATAAACCATCTAAACATTTTAAAAGTTTTTCGATTACATATAACATTGTAAATGTTGGGAAGAATTTCCCAGAGACATATTAGAAAAATTAGTAGTCTAACAACTTATAATCACAGCTTTGATATTCTTTCTCTACGACTGTCAGTCTCCTCTCCGTACAACTTTCTCTCAGCTACGGAACAAACAACACATTGAGAATTGTTTTACAAATCCGTTAGTAATAAATAAAAAGCCAATTTTTCACATCTGTTCAATTAAGTACATGAATGTCTTACCTTGTTATATGTACAACATTATATCAATGTCTTGCTTTAGTTACATTCTATACACAAATAATTTACAACCATAGGGAATGTACATCTATTCTAAAATACATAACTTGTAAACTGTTGGGTCAGTCTTTTTAATATTCAATGTATTAATGAATACAATTTTTACATTATCAAGGATACTCGTAATTTTATATCGCTAAGCAATTTCTTAAATAGCTCAACGAAATAAAAGTTTTAAAAGCTTTTAAATATATCATGAAAAGTGTCAATATTTTAAAAACTATATTAAATAAATTTTTTTTAAATAGTCAACAAAATAATAAAAACAGCTCAAATAGTTAGTTTAATACTTGTATTCCTCAACAAAAAAAAACTAAAACACTTAAAACTAAAATATCACAAAGAAACTGAAATAAAATTCCTCTACTCAAATAATAATAGCATAAATGCAAAACACATTAAATTTGCACCTTTAAGGGTAACAAAATTAGTAAATTAGCTCTCTCAAATTCTATAACTACAAAAAATCAGTAATATACACATATACAATATATTTGAATATTTGAAGAAGCGAAATCAAACTTACTGTTGGGGTGATATTTTATACTTTTATATATATATATATATTAAATTACTTTAGGTATTTTTGTATTCTATGCCTTCTCCACGTGGTATCATACTGCAGCGCAAAACGTTTACAAATGAGTTTAAATGCCAAGCACTAGTAAAGATATTACACACAGAGTATAAAAAATATTACTGTCCTCTGCAAGATACATTAGTGGCAATTTGAATTTTAAAATCTAAATTTGGGTAGATTAAAAATAACATCTTTCAGTCACCTCTTGTTTATACATTCTTAATATGAAAAGTAATGTTAAATGGTAAAAATTTATATAAAAATGTGTTATTTGCTAATTTTGTAAACACAGTAATTTATAATGAAACAAGTTTGAATTTTTTTTAACTAAATAAACGTCACTTATTTGATTTTTTAGGTTTATTTTCAAAGACAAATTCTCTCTACTTTTTTGTAAATAATAATGTATATAATTAATTAAAGTTAAAATTAAAATAGGAATTTTTATTCAATAATCTTGTACACATATTATTCTTTAACAAACTCTGATTGTAAATATTATCAATGTAAAGTAATATATTTTTAATTATATTAATTTTTTATGATTAAGAAACCCATGGGTTATTTAAAACAGGTCTGCCAACACAAATAAGGGCCACAAAAAACTGACAGAGAAAATATTCAAACAGAATTATTTAAAAAATTACTTAAGAAAAAGATATAAAACATTTGGATAATTCTCTTGCTACGGAAAGTAAAGAAAAAGAAAACTACCGAATATCAGCTTATCCTGCAAAGTGTTTTAAGCAGAATGCAACATTAAGTTTATGCCTTTTTATTTTTAATATTGATCCTTTATATCGTCACATTATGAACTCACAGAGGTTTCACAAACTACGAGTTTCTGTATATTTTCAACATAAATCATAACAGGTTTTTGTTAAACCGCTGTTATTTTTAATAATATTGCTGTATAAAAGGAATTATTTAATCTATTTCCATATTTTCAAGAACATTAAGCATATTTTGTATTAGAAAACTATTTATACAAAATACAGTAACTGAGGCCATGATAATAGTTAACATAATTCGCATTCCTTAATTTTAAATAAGAACTATGATAAGAAAACAGCTAATATTAAGCGTATCACTTAGACACTGGTGCCTATAGCGGGGCTGTACGGTTGGGTGGTGGGGGGAGCAGGCGTGGTCTCAGGCGGAGCTTCACACTTCTCAGACATGACTGTGAGCACTTGCTCGAACTTTGAGTGACGGTCATTGGCACTGACCGAGGCTCCCCTAGACCCCCATAGGAACTTGAGGTGGAATTCAGTCCGGAACATGTCCAACAGGAGGTCATCAACCTGGTGCAACATAAAAATTATAAAATTTATAAAAATGTTTGGGAATTTCAATAATAATAAAACATACTTTGTAAAAATGAATGTTTACAGCATATTGTGCAGGGATGATTTTGGCTTGATATTTTACAGTTTAGTATCAAAGCTAACAATATTTAGTGGCAACTAAACATCCAGAAAATATTTTTTTATTGTAGAATTAAAAACAGAAGCATATTGGACCACAGTTGTAGGTAGCTGCTTGGCCAGTCAGAGCACAGCAGCTTCAGACATCTGACTGAGGCAGAGTTGTCATAGTCACCGTGAGGTGACGGATGCATTCCATCCTGCCATCAACCTCAAACATCGGCCACACAAGGAATGTTTGCGATGCTTGCAACGGCGACTGACTGCATGAATAGGCAACTTCGGAGCTGAACCTTATCGAAGACTGGTGAACTCTCTAGCCCAACTCGACTCGCCCATACATATCTACTTTTAAGCATAAACATTATAAGCAATAGATAATAGACGCTTATACCTCTTAATACTAACATGACGTCCAGTTAATGGTTGCTATCAGTGTAGACACTACTAGACAAGTTGTTTTGGGTGATAATCAGTATCCAGGATGTTATATTACGAGAAAATTTTATTTTTTGTGAAATTTCTGCGATGAAAGTTTGTTAAGAACTCTGTACTTTGCTCTAGTAAGTTCAAGATTTCAGTACGGAGTTGTGTGTTGGGGTGGGACTTTTTAATATTTAATAGAGAGGTTAAGAGTGGTGCAGAATCATTTTATGAGAATAATTACACACAAGAGAATACGAGACAGCTCATTTCCGATTTTCGTTCAGTTGAAAATATTACCATTACAACATTTATTTGTTTTTAAAGTCCTCAGACTTTTTTACATTAATAGTGGTCGTTTGGGTACAACGAACCTAAATTACGGTACCAGAAGCATAGTCTGGAGAATGTTTAGAACTCCTAAGATTGACAAGTCCTTATTGAAACATTCATTTCTGTATAATGGTCCAAAATGTTTCAACAAATTGCCTTATAAAATTAAAATTTCCGTTAACGTTAGAAAGTTTTGTAGTAATTTAAAAGCTTTTCTATTACTAAATGAAAAGTGTAACGTATTCTATAGTTAAAAAAAAGAAGTTGTGTTCTCTGTGTATTTGTGTTTTATAGTTGTATTGTAATGGTATTATGTATTTTGGTTTTATTTTTGGTAAAGTATTGTAATAGTTGAAATAAGAAATTGTAAATATTTTTATACTGGGCTGAAGGGAATTGTTTGTGTTTATTAGTATTGTAGTGAAGTGCAGTAGTTGTGAATTGCAGTGAAGGTAGGTCTTGCTTAGCAGGTCCTATTATGTGCCTTATCAGTGTTAGGTGTAGACGCCATCCAGCTGATAACACATTTTACTATAATCTGGACTCTGACAAGAAACCTGTTGTATTTTGTTGCCTATACTGACCACATTACTCGTAAAAGTGGTTAGTCAATTCCTTATTGTAACTATGTACTGGTTATGATGGAATGAATTCATTTATTCATATAGGAAAGAGAACTGAGTATCAGGCATGTTAATTAACTGAAAATCAGACCAATACTACATGGTTCGGATTCCACGTAAAGCTGTAGGTCCCTTAGGTGCCTTGGCTATTGGGCTATAAATAAAAGGCTCTTTCTAGGAACAGTTAACTTTAATTAGTATCAATGGACTAACTCATTCACCTAGACTTGTCACACTCATCTGCTCCTCATCTTTGCCCAAATCTCTACGATTGGCACCTTAATGATGAGTAATGAATTAATTAATATTTGTTGATATTTTTTATGTTAGTTTAGATTATGTTTGTTAAAACACAAGAGTTCTCTCTGTTTCTACCTATTTTACTCTTTCATCACCTTTCAATTTTAAGTAAAACGAGATCAAACAGCCAGTAGGAGCATGATATTAATGAGATTTCAAATTTCTCGACGAAATCACTCCGAGGTAAGCATTTATCTTTCCCTCTTCCACCTTTCCAATTGAATGAAAAATCTGGTAAAATATCTATAATTAATGGTATGTGTAATGCATGCCATCCTGACTCATTTTTTCCTTCCTATTTCATTGCCACTCCATCCCTGATCTCTCTTCCCTTCACTACTTTTATTTTGCATCAGTCTATTGTCAAATACATACGAGTTCTAATTTCTAGACTGTGATATTTTCTACAAGTTCTAAAACTTATTCTGCACACCTACCAACATTATTTTTAAACTGTGAAGCAAGAGAGAGGTATTAAGAATAATTTTGTTTAGTGAATATCTCAGTACAATGTCATCCGGCTTTGAAACCTTATCAGTAGCAACAACCAATTAAAAACAAAACAAATATCAAGTTCTTTTTGTATATTTGTTCTGTTATTTTTAAATGAATATATTTCCTCAGTTTTACAAATCAATCATACAGTTTCTATGGAAATAAATACCGCCATCTCTTCCAGTAATGATGGCTCTTCCAGTAACTTATTTCTGTCTACAGACGAGACACTTCTACGTATATATTTCTATCATGTGTCTACAATACAGTTAGGACTTAAGGGAGTATTATACGCATAGACTTGCTCATTGGAATGCTTGTGGGCTTGCTGATGGACCTATTACAGGTGAGAACATGCTTGTGGGCTTTCTGGTAGCTGAGCTGGGAAGAGAGCCCATCAGATGCAGTTATAAACATGGAACAATTATATATACCAAAATAAGTTCACTAATAAATACTCTTGAATTAGATCTAATATGAACTATATAACATTAAAATTATACAATAAAAAAAAAGGTAAATAGGAAGCAAAAGGTTAAATTAACAATGGTTTATGCACAAAGCAGAGTCAAATAGCACAGCAGCGTTAGGGTTGAATGATTTGAGCATACGCAAGTCCCAAATATCAAACTGATCCGATGTTCACGATTATGTCCACATCAGCAAGTCTACATCAAAAAACCCCTATTACACGGGAATACTTGCTCGTGAGCAGGCTGATGTGCTTGTTAGCAAGTCTGCGCGTGTAATACCCCGCTTAGACCTCAAATTACGTAGACAAGTACAGAAAATGTGAGCATTTTCAAGTGAACTTAAATGATAAGTGGCGATACATTACAGTTTCATCAGATTGAATACCTAGAACTTGGCCTTACCTTTTACGTAACTTAACTAGGCAGAAGGTAGTGAGTACATACCTACTACCGTTTAAAGATTTTTTTAAACTGAACAGACTTTTCCAATGGATGGCTCAGGACAACAATTCTTACATTATAGTAAAAGTCAGAGAACAGATTGAAAACACCTTGTGATTGGCTAGTGTGGAGTATCACTAAGGAAACCCTTCATTATTTTACATCTATTTTATTTTCAGAATATAGCTTTGTTATTGTAGATATTAAAGAAAAATAATATAGTACTTCCTCCCAGTCGGCAGTGCTGTAACCCAGCTACATGGGGACAAAGTGTTTGGGAGATTGTAAGCGATAGGTTGGATGCTCGGTCTTCTTAATACCGACATAGCGTCCGCTTAATGGTTGCTATCGGCGTGGACACTACTAGAGAAGTCTGGGGTGTCCAGTTTGGGTGGTAATCATTGTGCGGATGTTGTGTGGGGGAGATAACTGAGTATCAGGCTTGTCAATTAGCTGAAAATCAGACCAGCACTACGTGGTTCGGATTCCACATAAAGCTGTAGGTCCATTAGTTGCCCTGGCTGTTGGGCTATTAATAAATTGCCCTTTCTGAGGAACAGTTGAACTCAGTTATTAACCAGACTACACTCATCCACACTCATCCTACACTCATATAACCATTCATATTCGCCTTAAAATACGCACAACATTGTGTCGGCGTCTCATATGTAAGAATGTACTCTTTGGGAAATTTTGCATGTTACTCCACTGACTACCAACAAACATTTGCTGTAAGATGCACAACTGGTTTGCAATGTAACCTGTGATTGTTATCAAATAAGCGCTCATACAACTATTTGGCGTACTATTTTTTCAACTATTAATCCCTTGAGTGTGTGCTGGAATATAGATTAGTTTAGATACATTGGGTTGTGGTCCTGTCACCATACCCACTGCGTCTAGACTCCGTGACCCTTTGCACATTCGCCATTCGCTCAGTTGCAGTGCTTCCAGACATACGTATCCAGCACTGCTCAGTTGCTTATTAGTGGTTGGAGGTCTGTACACTCTTTTACTGTATTATGCACCTCTTAATCCAAGATATTGTTACGTAGTTTAGGTTATTTGTTTTTCAGTGTATCATAAGTTTGTCTATGTTTTTTGTCTAAGTTTGTGAAAGTGTTTATTGTGAAGTAAAATGAAGAAAAAGTTAACAGATTACTTTTCGTCTTTGGGTAGCAGTAAGAGACTAAAACGAACTGTTAATTGTCAAGACAACCATGCGCAACTGTTTTCATATGCCTCACAACTATCGTTTAGCAATGGAAAGGTAACTAGTTTTTTTAATGTAAAATCTTAAAAAAATTTAACAGCATACTGAGTGCACCAATGCCTTGCCAGATTGTTGGAATAACTTGCAGAAAACAGAGTTTTTCAAAAAGTATGACTGGTTGTTCATTCAAAATGGAATGTTAGGATGCAGTACTTGTAAAGAAGTTGGGATCTTATCTGTAAAGAAAAAAACAGGCATGAACATTTCAAAAGAATTGGTAAATGGTGAGATAGATTGTTCTGGGGACACAAAAGAGAAAAAGCAAACTTCATTAAGGAAAAAAATTCATGACCACAAAGAGAGTGCTGGTCATAAAGCAGCTGATGAAATTTTATCCGAAGGTAAGGATGGAAAATTGGAGAAAAATATCTTCAGACAGCGCTCTCAGGAAAAAATAAGTAACTGGAAAAATATATCCTACGGCATACAAGGTTGTTAAAGAAAACCAGTCCTTTAACAATTTTGAAACAGAAGTTGATTTACAAGAACTTAATAGGATTAACAAGGGTCGAATTTTACACTCTGACAAAGCTTGTGCTAACATTGTTTTGCACATTAGTAAGGAAATGAAAAAACACTTAAAAATGAAATTATTAAGAATGAGACAAAAATTGGTCTGATAATTGATGAATCCACTTCCTTGAGTAATAAGACAAGTTTGATTGTATACGTTCGGTGTTCTTTGCCAAAAACTGGTATGAGTGGCTCCACTAACATATTTTTGGGTCTTGAACTTGGTAGAACTTGATGGTGTTACTGCTAGAGAAGTGTTTAACTCTTTAATGAACTGTCTTCACACTAATGGGATATCTGAATCGTTTTTAAGTGATAACTTGACAAGCTTAACTTATGATGGTACTGCTACCATGCTTGATAAACAGAAAGGTATTGGGACATTATTTTGTCAGGAATTTCCTTCAATTATTATATGGCACTGTGCACTGAAACTTGAGCTGTCAGTTTCAGACGTTACTAAATCAGTTTCAGGAGTAGGTAGATTTAAATCCTTTATTGAAAAACTCTATGTTGTCTATAACGCTTTACCAAAGAACAACAGGGAACTCCGAAATTGTACAAATCTATTAGAGGCAGAAATTGTAAAAATTAGAAGAATTTTGAGCACCCATTGGGTAGCATCTAGTTTCAGATCTTTGTCAGCTGTTTGGACATCCCACAAAGCGTTATTAAAACACTTTAAAGAAACTTTAAATGATCCAACTAGAGACAGCAAAGAACAAAGTACTTTTTCTGGCCTCCTTAACAAATCACAGAAACTAATTTCATATTAGACCTGAGTTTGATGGCTGACGCTTTGCAAGAACTTTCAGACTTAAGTGAAGCTTTACAGCATCGCAATGCAGATTTGAGCTATACAAACAGAGGATTACAAATCACAGTTGCTTTATTTGAGGAAAGAAAAATAACTCCAGGACTCTAATCAACAATGGCTCAAGAAGCTGTTAACAACTTATTGTTTTTCGGAGTTCCCCTCACACAAAAGCAGGTCGAACAGACAATCAGCCAGTGATCCCGGAAACTATTTTACAAGGCACTTAAAACTTCTATTGAAACAAGACTGCTAGATGAAAAAGATGCTAAATTAGCTGAGACTTTAAAAGTGATGGACACCAGAAACTGGCCACAAGAAGTTTCAATAACATTTGGGGAAAGTGAAATGAGAAAACTTGCTTCCAGGTTTAAATTTAACAAAAGACAGTTAATTACTGGGTTTCGAGAATATATCTACTCCAGAGAGTTACCAGAAAGCCTCAATCCTCTAAAGCAATCAATCACCTCGGTTGCCATTTCGTCATGTGAATGTGAAAGAAGATTCTCTCAGATGAATTAATAATACTGTAACACCACTGAGATCTTCGCTTAACATTACAACGGTTTCTGGCCTTTTGTTTGTGAAAATTAAAGGTCCTCCTCTTCGGATTTTCGCTCCAGAAAAGTATGTTGACTCCTGGCTTGTTTCTGGACAACACTCAGCGCTAGCTGTCAAGAGTAAGGAGGGGTGAAGAGACAAGAAGTATGATGAAAATAAGTTAAAGTTTTGGATTATATTTTAAGACAAATTTCTATAATTTTAATTCATGTTAATTCAAAAGTTTGAGTTCAATTAAATGTTTTTTTTTTTTTTTCAAACCTAATACTTTACACAGGCAAACATTTTTTGCCAGCGGATGAATGAGATGAGAGAAGAAGGAGGATGGAGGGAAGGTAAGTCTCGGCAAGTTGTAGTTCCGGCACCTCAATTTCTAGAAATTGAGCACAGGAACTAAGTATTGGCTAAGTGAACAATAATTGGAAGGCACTGTTACAACAATTAATGGTACTGGTAATTTAGTCATAATGTAAGATATATACCTATAAGAGAATAGATGTTACTTATAGGTTACAACAGTATGTTGGAGCTTATAAGAACTGACAACAAATATATATATATATATATATATATATATATATATATATATATATATATATATATATATATTAGTACAAATAACAAAATAAATAAAATATATTTTCAGTGTAAGACAGCATCAAACATATTTTCTTCCTTACGAACCTTCGAGTCTCCAAGGACAATCTCTGCATTGCGCCTCAGAGAAGGCAAAGAGTCTACGAACTTGCGAGTTGCTTCGAGATGGGCAAACAAAGTGCCTAGGCCAAAATCTGAGGTAGAACTTTCCCAGGAACCGAGGCAGCAGGCCTCCAGACTTGTGAGGGGCTTGTTGCTCTGACCTTGGGACAAAAAAAAGTGTTAGATAATTCTAGAAAACCACAGAGAAAAAAGTAAACTGAGGTCCCTTTATTATAACTGTATCAAACGTCTCAGTGGCAGTTACCAATAAAGTGTTACTATTACAAGGGAGAAATGAAATTTTATTTTTAAATAAAACTTTACTCGCCAGTTCACATAGGCTTACAGGCCTGTGAGTGAACTTTATTCAAGGAGTGAAGTACCGACCGTTGGCTGAGTGGGGATTCGAACCTTGGACCTTGCCCTCTGCAGTCCAAAGCCGTAACCATTGAGCCACCACGCCGGCAATCAGCCATTACAAATTATCTGTATTAAATTGTTTGTTCCCATGTTCCATGTATGATTTTCAAACTTCATAGTCGCAATGTAAGTATTTAAAAATGTTTTTTAAAAATTCATATAAACCCAGAATCATGTTACTAGGCATGTTACCTTAATTTTTAAGTTTCAACTCATATGAGATGTAAATTTACATTAAGTTTGAATTCTTAATCAGATGTGCCAATCAGGTACGTGTCTGAAAAGGAGATCTTTGTTTAAGATAACTTATATTTATACAGTATTATATAAGGCATTCTTAATTAAGTCAAAATTAATCTTTTTTATTAACTTCTTTCATAGTCATAGGTATTGATTATACAGTTGTAGTGTTTCATTATACTACTAATCACTTTTTGTTGAAATTTGATAACAATTATTATTTAATGTACAAAATAAATTAATGTTAAATTAAATTTGACTCTCAGTTATTTTCTGACTTACTTTTCAAACAGCTGTTTCTGTTTAACACTGTCTTTATGATTCTAAAGGAACTTCACTTGGTCTTAGAGTTTTAATTTGTTTTACTTGACTGTCGAGTCACAATATTAATACATGTACTTTAGGTTGTACTGTAGTTTACTTATCGCCCCATCAACAAAAACCACTCACCAACAATATCCTCAAGTGTCCTTTGCTGGAGCAAGACGCAGGGCAGCAAGTGAGGAATGGTCGTGTTAGGAGCTTGAGGGTTCGTGCACTCATTCATGTTCTTCAGCGTCGGCCGCAGCTTGGCTTCAAAATTGAATGCTGAGTCAGTGAACTTCTGCCTCAGAATGTGCCATGTCACCGTTAACCTCTGGATCTGCAAGGGAAATTTTGAGTAAAAACTCTTTAGTATTGAGATAACGTATTCTAATTAATTAAGTTACCTAAATTTGGGGTTTTTAGAAGTTCTCAAGGACATACTAGTACCACTGACTATAGGAACAAGCATACTGTCCAAAGTAAAACATTAGCCGTAGAGTGCCCCCTTCTACTATCTAATGGTGATTGGTTTCAAATAAGCGCTCAGACAACTATTTGGCGTACTATTAGCTCAGCTATAGCCTTGATTATATACACCCACAATAGATAAACCATCTAATAGGAATATTTGTGGCAGTAATTTTGTTAGTTAATGAGGCCCGCAACCACAGCTGTTTTAAACTGTATTACATTTACATGGAGCTACACTAGCGCTCCACAATGGACCACAAAAACATCTGATATTTTGAGACTCAAAATTTAACATTGGATGGGAAATCTATTTGTGTATAAAATCAATGCTATTAGTCACATCAGCGTGTGCTGGAGAGAGACAGAGAGCGGGAATAAGATAGATAGAGAGAGGGAGATCGCTGATGCTACCTTGAAAAACATAGCTAGAACTAATCTCACAGAACAGAAAAACCAGCATCATGGGATCCATACAACCTAACAGATTTCTTCCTTCTATAGTGAATGCTAGGCCTAACAAGTTTCTGATAGACTTATACTTGTTTACACTTTAATCTCATTCAAAATCTGAAGATATTTTAAATGCACACTTTGTAAGGCAAGAGCAAAACGACCACTATGAAACAGTTTGAAACTTGTCATGATAGAGCAAATGAGATTGGTGAATGTGTGCAAACAAAAATAAAGTTTGTTTTAACGTTGTACATTATTGATCTGACAGTTAATGAAATTCTTAGGAAAAAATGTTGACAGATAATTCTAAAATTATTCTTATTAATTTAGCGTAAATCACATTGTCTCCTATTTTTTAATAACATAAATTCATAACTGTAAATAAATCAGAGTTTCCGGCTTAGTCTATTCGTCTAAATAGACTAAATTGGTCGGTAAATGAAATGAAATGAAAATGAAATGAAAATTGTTTTTATTAGGCGGAGTTAGGACTATTAAGTCCTCTCTTCCACTCAACCTTATTTCCAAAAATATGTTGTTTTTTTAACTATATGAAATATATACAGTAAATTTTACAGTTTCTTAAATATCTACTTGTATATCCTAAAACAACAACTTAAATCTAACATTTTATTGATAAAAATGGCAAAACAAAATTACTGATATTATAAAATATTAAAGACATAAATCAATAACTTAGTTGGTTAAAACCTAAATTCATAAGCTAAATGTTCTCAGTTGGATTCCAATCAGAGTAGTAACATATGTGGAAAGGGATCAGCTACTAAATAAAGACACTTTCTGAGGAGTAGTCAGCCTTAGTTTTAACAATGACTACATTTGCTTATCAACACTCATCACACTCAGTCGAAATCCATATTTGCCCATATCTTGACAATCGGTGTCTTAAGAATAAGTAAGACTCAACCATACAAGGAAGAACAATAATGAAGTGAAAAACAGGGTGTGTACGGAGGGAAGATGTAATTTACAGAGACTGTTGAGATTGCACAACCCCACATAAACTACCCTCTGGTCTGGTGAACTTTACTGTGCGTTGTCATTGTAATGCATTGCTGAAACATCTTAAGTATACTGTACATAAATTGTGCCAAAGTTCAACTTTTATGGGATATTCTATACAGACATTATTAATATACTACAGCATTTTATAAAAACCAAAATACAAATTTCTTTTCTTATTTGAGTAAAATTTTTTATATGTAAAATGTGTATATCTGTTCGATATAGCTTCAAAAAGTAATTTGATAATGTAAATGATAAAAACAAATTAATTGGCGTTTAAATTCACAATAAAAGCACTCAATATCTGCTCTGATTTATCTGAGCAATACCTTTGAAACCTATTTTATCAAGATGATTAATATTCTCCTATCATGAGCGCAGCAAGTGAGACCCGAAGACCAAAGAGACACAAGTGTAATGTTGATGAAGTGTGCACGGAAATCAACTAGTTTCAGTTTTAAAAGTATACAAAAAAATTAAATTGTATATGTATGCTATGGATGTAGCTAAAAACGACATAGTACTGCGAAAAATATAGTGGGAACTTTGAAGTAAGCAATCAACTTTAATTGTAGTTAGCTAGTAGATTAAAATGGTGACTATATTTCTGCTCATAAAAGCTGCAGAGGATGTCGACCATGTTGGTTTTAATCCCATTAGAACAATGTTATTTGCGAATCCATATTTTCTCGTTATTTATTGACCAAAAGTTGTGTATGAGGTGTCATTTTAAACGTTAGCATATTGCGCAAAAGGTTTGCTTTAGATATTTTGAATACATATGCCTAGTTTTGAAAAATAGCTGAAAATAAAAACTTCAAACTAAATATTTTGTATATTTGTTCTATAAAACTATTTATAAATTCTGAAACAAATTCCAATGCGCAATTTCATTCTTGATCAAATGAAAATTTTTTTACTTATGGGATTAAAACCAACATGGCCGAAAGCCTCCAACAGCCTCCGTAGACTCTTAAGATGTAAATTAAATATCTTCAACATCATCTAATTTTTTATATCGCTAGGAAGTTTTTGCAGAAAGAGTGACCCTGCACATTTGGTTTTCTTTCTTGAAAAATTCAAGATTATGTTGTGGGGTTACTGTGTTTCTTTTGTATCTTGTATTATAGTTATGAGTTATAAAAAGATCTTTATTTTTTAATGCCTCTCTTGTTAGACTTATTGTTTATAGCATAAATTGCCGAAAAAAGCTAACATTTTTATATCTTTAAAGTGTGATTTTACTGGTTTGCCATAATTCGACTGTAAAATTATTCTTACAGCTTTTTTTCTGTAAAGTCAAAATGTCATTTATATTATATTTTGAGTGATTCAGAAACAGACAAGAATGAATATGGGCAAAATATACTTTTCTCAAAGAAACTATGGTTTTTATTACTAAGAAAAATGATAAAGTTAGATTAAACTGAAAGAGAACAGCAAGTTTCTTTCAGAAATCATTGTCAATAAGGCCTCAGAAACCTTGTGGTCTATTGAACAGCTGTCTCCTGCTGGCTAATAGGGTCCAATTAGCTGTCATTGGTAAAGCACATGCTGCTTCGCTGACTGTCACTGGCAAAGAACCCTCACATTCAACTATCTTAGTAATCCCTACTGACCAATATTGTTTTAACACACCTACAAGGTAACTTGCACAAAATTTTAATCATTGTGGATATTGTATAATGACAGACAATATAATTACTGTACAGTAAAAATTATTATGTGACAGAATGTACCATAATGTAATTTTTCTTAATGAGTTAACGAACTAGATATGATGTTTAAAATGACTATCCGTAAAACAGTTTTTAGAAAAATTAACTTATGGCCCTTTATAATAGTTCTTCATCTATCAAATGACTTTTCACGAGTTATGATACAATAATTATTTCATACTGAATCCTTGAAATAGAAACCCATGTTTGCATTTTTCGTTTTGCGAAATGCCCTCTGAAAGGCAGCTCATTTGCCAACACTTAAAAAAAATCTTTATTAAATAACAAGTATGTGTAACTAGAATAACCAATTTACAAAACAAAATTTTCAATTACTTTCACAATAATAATAGGCTACAAAATGCAATTTGTTTAAGAAGACTAAAATTAGAAGAAACTTCCCTTAAAGAGTGAAATTATCTTAGAACCAAGCTAAAGGATGAAAATTTGAAGTTCCTTGAAAAAACTAAACTCAAGTCTCGTACAAAAATGTCTGAAGAAAGAAGGCCACATCTGAAAGAATGATTGGTAGATAACATTTGGAGACTTCCAATGATTCAAGTGTTTTAAGGAACAAACTCAAAGTTCCAACAGGTACAACAAACTCCTGTCATCGTCAGGCGTTACTTACTACATTAGTCTACATTTACATTTTTCTCCTTTAATATATACTACTTCAAGAAAACACTACAAAACTGCATGTTTAAAAACTACGTTTGACTGTTAAGAAAGTCAAGAGTTTTTAGAAACGATCAGACATAACACAGTTTTTCAAAATATAAAACACAATATGAAATACAAAATATGAAAATATTCAACAAAACACAGAGCAGGTTATTAAATATAAAACATTTTCAACTAAATTTCCAAATATTATCTACCAATTATGAACAACCCAAAGCTAACAAATAATTTTCAAACAACAAATGGAAGTATATTGGAGAAAGAAAAAAAGAGGCAAATAGGCAATGCACAAAAAGAATAATTGACTTGTACTCCAAAGTGCGTTAGTACATAAAAACAACAAACAAACAGTACGTTGTCAGCACTATATTAGCCTAATGACAAATAATTTCTACAATTTAATTTTTATGATTTTATTCCATCCATCCTAAAATAACCTATAAGATGATTCTGTTGTTAATTTTTCTTCTGAGGACTGCATAAAAAGTAGTAATAATAAACATTAGACACGTGTATCCACCTGAGGTAAGCAAAGTCCCAGCATGATGCTAGCGAATCCAAACAGGTTGCCGAGAGCAGTTTTAGTGTCGATCGCCACTTGAATCCACTTGTTAAGTGTCTCTGCTCTCTCAGCCTCACTGGCACAAGTTAATATAGTAACAGCCACCAATAACTTGAGGCACTGAGTCCTGCAAACAGATACATGGAGTAACAAAAAATGTATGTATTTTGGAGCACTGAAAGTAATAAATAATGTAATTTAAGATAAAGACGTTTAAACAAAAAAGCTATTAGTACACCCTACTAATTTATTAAATAATTTTTAAAATGCAAAAATTAATCATTAAAACAAAAACTGTAATCACTATTTAATTTTATATTTGTCGATTTCCTTTTTTTAGTAGCATACAATTAGTAACTTTGTGTATAGTGATTAAAACTTATCTTTTCTTAATTTTGTTGTATGAAAATAGATAGCTTAATGCTTAGTTCCGAAAGGAGAAGAATAACTCAGCAGGCTTATCTGAAGTTCTTCAAGTAAACCAGTTCATTAGAGGATGATATAAATAAAAACAGGTTTTTATAAAATTCCTGTAAGCTTCAACAAAGACAGACAGAAGCCTCCCAAAAACAAGCTTAGGGACAGTTAGTATGTTTCAGTTTATGTGCCTTTTAAGAGTTCAAACCACTTGAACATCTCTAAGAAACCTTTCCTCTTTTACTTGAAACACTTACCTTTCAATAATATCCATCCTAATCTGGCTGCCCATGGGTAAAGCAGCCATCTCAATTCCAGACTTGATTCCTACCCCAACTTCATTCTCCCATGATCTGCAGGATTCCGCACCAACTGTCAGCTCCAAATCTATCCTGGTCAGGTGATTAGCAAGAATACGCGAGCCAGTCTCTTGCAACATCATTCTGATACCTTGTAGTGCTGTAGCATCAAGAGGTTTGTTCTCTGAAGTGGGTAGAAGGAGAGTTTGAAAGTTTTCAAGGTCAAAAAATGTCTGGAATTCTACACTCAAAGCTGCTTCCATTAAAATGGAATCCTCCACAGCAGAATCATACTCAAATGCTTTAAGCGTTGTAGAGGAACATGAGGAAGAAAGACCTTGGATATAGCGTGGGTTTTTGATGATGACTCCACTAGGTCGCTGAGGTAGGGTTGAGCAAGGAGTTGTGGACTCAGAAGTATCTCCAGCAGCTGAGCTTTGAGCAGAATCTCCTGAACCGTTTCCGGAATCACTTCCAGACGCATGATAGGAAACCACCCTTTGGAATGTTCCATGACTATTGATGGGGTAAGGAAGATCTGTGAGGCCAGCACTGCCTGGCCTTGAATCATTGATTATATCACCATCTGGCTGATCACTGTCAGTTCTCATTAATGAAGGGAGCCTACTAGGTTTAGGTGGAGGTTGTTCATGGCCTTCCACCTCACATTCCTCGTGCTTTGAATCAGGAGATATTTCAAACCTTCTCCTCTCCAAACATGGGCTTAAAGCTGGATCACTGGTAACTCTGACAATTTTAGAATTCCTTGGCACTGTGGCAGTGCCGGGTTGCTGAATTATTGGGGCTTTTGAAGTTATCAAGCCAGCACCTCTAGGTAATGAGTGGGTTGAAAATCTACTTCCATTTGTTGATGGCTCTTGGTAAGACCTGGACATTGGGGAATCCAAAATGACTCCATCAGCACTGTTACTCCTCTCATCAATAGAACCATGAGTGCTCAGTGACAACCCTCTACCATTCATCTCAGCAGGGGTCAAAGAGTGACTTCGCTGCTTCTTGCTGGGTAGTCTGGGCGGAATCTCCCGCTTGGTGCGAGGAGGAGAGTGCACCGGGCTCCGATAGCTATTGTAGGTGTTGAAGCGTAGTGTTCCTCCGGCTGCCAGAGGAGAGGAGGCAATGGGAGATATTGCAGGAGTACCTCCGCCCATCTGCTGCACTCCGTACTTGGTTGCGTAGAAGGACAAGGGATACAACCGGTTGCGAGGGGTTGTAATTCTAGCTCCAGATGCCGAGGAGATGGGTTTTCCACTACCCACGTAAAATGTGATGAGGTCAGGCACTGTGTCATAAGCATCGTCCTCAAACTGATACTGCACTCTCTCGTACACAGTGTCCGGCTGGATCACTACCTGCAATATAAAGTCCAAATCAGTGGAACAATCATCACATTGACTAAAGAGTTGATATTAATTTCTTCCAGTTCCTCCATTTCACTTATTCAAGGTACATATGATAGACTCTCAATTATTTTTATAAATTCTTAATGTTACTGTCAAACAATTACTATTCTTATTATTTGAACCTAAATACTATAATCTACATATTATATATTTAGATGACCTTGTCAGGTGTAGGTAAACAAAATTAATCATAATATTGATGAGAAGTCAGTGGACTTAGGTTAAAGACCACGGCATTGTTGTTTTATATTATAACATTAATATTAAAACTGTGAATATTAATTTTTTCTTAGCTTAAAATATTGACATTTAAGAATAATAAGTTTTAAAAACTTTATGTTAATTTTTACACAACTATGACAAAGTCATAAACATTTTTACCAGCCTTGAAGCTTATGACATTAAATACTTACTTCCAAAACTCAAATAAAATCTTTTATAAAACTCTCCTTTCACTTTATAACTGTCCAGAGAATTTTTAAAATGGAATTTTACAAGCTTAATTTTTTTTAAAGTCAAATCAAAGGAAAACTGGATTATAAAGAGACTCCATATTTATCTACTTCCCTCCTTGTCTTGCCTACCTTGTTGATGACAAAGTGAAGTGACTGAGCCTTGTACCGGCAGCTTAGCACATAGTTGCCGGGCTGGGAGGCGCAGTCCCTCACCAGGAAGTCACCGTTCTCCTGAGTGATCTCCTCTGCCCGACCCCTGGGGATGGCACCATGATACCAGGCGTGTGATCGCAGATCCCGAGTGTCCAAGCTAAGTTCCCACTCCAGAGCCTTGCGAAGCGCAGCCGGGTCTGCTGTTGGGTCGGGTGTTGCCTCCTGTAACATAAAAGCGTGCTTGTAACTTTCTGAAATATGTTATCTTCCTTAAAGGAGTACTGAAATCAAATAGTTACTCCGATGGAAACTCCAAAGTTTAAATTATCTCCACCAAATTAACGTGGAAGAAATGTATCTCATTGCCTTAAAATGACAAAAGTTATTATTATTCTGTGAAACATTTCTAGCATAAATCTTGATAAATAACTATACTAAATCAGTGGTGTTCAACATAGATTATTCTAACTTATCATAATAATAATCTTGAATAGACACATAAGGACTCGCTGGAAAAGGATCTATGTTTAGGACATTGAGTCTTGACACCCACTGTTAATTCCAGCATTCATTACCAGAATTTGCTACTGTAGTTGAAGGTCCCCAATTGTCTCATGATGCTAGGAAAACACCAGTGGATTTGAGATACGATTTTTACAATCTGCCAGTCCAGAAATCAAACCCAAGACCTCAACCTCTGAAGGTGAGTAGTAGCTTGTCCACCGGGCCTCTGATTATTTTAACTATTAGAGGATTTTTTTAAATATTGTTTCAGGACCAAGTACAGACTGCTTTTTTAACTTTTCTATTATAAGTATTATTATAAGTATCGCCCTTCTTTAACAGGCTTAAAGAGAATGTTATTTTTCATGCTAGCCCAATTTTTAAGTTCACTTTGTCCTGTTTGGTATTTTGTCCATTTAGAATTTGGCAAGCAGGAAATTTTTCAAACATTTCATTACATACATTATGTAAAATGATAACAGACGTCTCACATACAACAATAGTCTCTTACTGACAGCACATATTTTTTATAGATATCAATTTGAAGGTACAACAACTTAATAATTTCTACAAGTAATTAGTAACAGGCTATTCAAAACAGCAAAAATTAGAGCTAGCTTCCCGTAAAATTATTTAAAAACCAGGGAACAGAAGAGGGAGTATCTGACAGTCATGCTCAGATGGTCACTGATTAGGGGTTGGGGAAAGCCAGAGGGGTGGGTTAAGAGGGGAGCTGAATAATTGATAAAGGGGTGATATTATAATAGGATTATTTCTGTGGATTAAACAACAAACAGAGGGTTACAACTGTTTACTTTTACATGTGCGAAAATCTGAAACTGTGAAATTTATCAGGCAATATCTGCCAATGCCTGATTGGGGTGGTTAGCTGTTGAGTGTGGGTACTGGAATAAATTTTGTAGTGTGGTGTTTAATATTGCAATACAATGAAGTAGGAGTTAGTTTTGTGTAGAGAACTTTTTTAAAATAAAAACTCGTTATTTTTTATTTTCTTGTCTACTACTTTATTGCAATTAAGAATTCCTGGAAAGAAGATCCAGAATTCCTTCCACTATCTTACTATTCTATTGTCCAATACTATCTATTGAATTAATTAACAACTAACAGAAGTGGCCAATAATAAAGAAAATACTCTCCTTTAAACTTTTGGTGCAGAGGATCTCAAACAAGATTTTGTAGAATATTACACAACAGTTAATACTTTTATAATATGAATATGGTACTGTGTTTTTGTAAATTATTGAAGTGTAAAACAGCTCAAATAGTTTCCCTTTCAATGTTATGGTCACTCAAGGCGATTTCTCAAACTAGCAAGCCACAACTGGGTAGTCTACAGTCCTATAGTACACAAACATACTGAACTATCTTGCCGTCACCGGGCTAAAACATGCTGTTCTATTTCAAATGTACGGTTCGTGTTTATTATTTCTATGAGTTGTAGTGAACACCATATGATTATTAAAGGTCCATTCTAGTGGACTATAATTTGTTATTATTGGTTTGTTATTTTAAACCATTAAGTATGACATTTAAAGTTTTACATATTTAGCTTTAAACATCTTTTTTTTAATCATCTCATGGTCCAGTAGAACAATTCTTCAAGTATCATTATACGTATCCTTGAATAGAAAGTCATGTTTTTGGAGTTTATCTTGAGTAAAATAGCCCCTTACTGGTCAGTTATACAAATAAAACAATATTAAATTCCAACTCAGTTCTTTCCATTTCTTTATTAACAACCAAAACCAGACTTCCTTTTTTACAGATAATAAGTACTGTATAAACACCCCTACCCCTTGGGGGGGGAATTCTCGAGATCTGTGGAAGTTTGCCAAATGTCTGTACTCTGACAGAGGGTAGTTCCTAGGGGTTACTCCGACCTTTGTACAAAAGTCACTTTGTGGATAAAGTCATCACTCTGAATCTAATACATTAGAACTTCAATACTTCGACACTGGTTATGGAGACGTGACGAGTTTAGCCCTCTGCGAATAAACGAAATGACAATGTCACTGTACCTTGTTCACTCTTTACTGACCGTGCAGGGGTTCCCAAACTGAGGAGCATGAAGACAAGTCAAGGAGGGCATGAGACCAGTTGGAAATAAGATACGAAGCTATACGAGACCAGTGAAAATGTAAGCTCATCTATCTTACTAGCAGACTATCTTCTTTATCTCTTACTTTCTTTGTCTAGTAAACGAAAACTTAAAATTTTATATTGTTTCTTGTGAAAGTAGAAATAATTTCTGTTCAATGTAATGCTTGTTTGTTTTTCATTTTCCCAAACATTCCACACAATTTAGTGTGTAGGCGGGGACTTGTTTATCAATATTGATCACCATAATATTTTGTATTTACTGTATTGTAATCAATCAAAATCAAATCAAACCCAAAACTGCTTCTTTATCACTGAGATATTCTCTGTGTACAAGGGACTCGGAAGGGACATTACAGTACAAAAAGTGAATTGATCAAATTGACAAGGGTTCAAGGGAATGGAACAGATGTGCAGAACTACTCTTCCATAGGACTAACTCCGATTGAATCAACAACATTGGGCATGCGAAATACAATATTACAATTGATATAAATTCATCTGTTCTCATGGTTAAAGGTAATTATTTTATGTACCAGTATACTTTTTTACTAACTTTTACTCAGTCACATCTTTTTAAGAAAAAAATTCTTCCAAGTCAATACAAATTCTCTTATTACTCATTATTAATTATTAATACGCCGACCATAGTGATAAGGGCGACCATAGTGGTAAGGGCGACCATAGTGGTAAGGGCGACCATAGTGGTAAGGGCGACCATAGTGGTAAGGGCGACCATAGTGGTAAGGGCGACCATAGTGGTAAGGGCGACCATAGTGGTAAGGGCGACCATAGTGGTAAGGGCGACCATAGTGGTAAGGGCGACCATAGTGGTAAGGGCGACCATAGTGGTAAGGGCGACCATAGTGGTAAGGGCGACCATAGTGGTAAGGGCGACCATAGTGGTAAGGGCGACCATAGTGGTAAGGGCGACCATAGTGGTAAGGGCGACCATAGTGGTAAGGGCGACCATAGTGGTAAGGGTGAATATTAAGAGGTAAACTAGTGTGATGAATGTAAATGAACAAGTGTAATTATTATTACTAAGGCTCACTCTTCCTTAGAAAGAGCAATTTATTAATATTGGCCAACTAAGGGACCCACAGCTTTACATGGAATCCGAGCCATGTAGTATTGGTTTGATTTTCAGCTGAATGGCAAGTCGGATACTCAGATCTCTCCCCTATACAACATCCGGACACTGATTTCCACCCAACAGACACCCCAGATTAGATGGCATCCATTGAGCGGTTGCCGTGTCAGTTATAAGTAGACACAGTATAGAATCTTTTTGATTTCAAATAAGTATTATATTAGCATGAATTGATTTGATTTTACGTTCTATGACTGTCCTGACTAACAATTCATCTTGAATAGTCTTCTTTGATAGGAAAATAACATGGATATAAATAAATAAATTTAGTACTTATGGTAATTTTGCTTTTCTTTTGAGGTATGGTTGAGATTTTAAAATACTTTACCCAACTAATGTTTGGAACAGCTGGATATATTCATGTAATAAATAGCCGTCGATCGTTTATAAATATTTAAAACTCAAAACATCCTCATTTATTGAAGTGATACATTATATAAATAATGAAAATTGATCGATTTGTTAAAAACTCCAAAATTTATACAAATTCAAGAATATATGCAACACTGTCAATTTCTTTAAAATAATTGTTGTCATACATAGAACTGAAAGGGTTTCATTATATGATTGAATACCGAAACTGCACACGAAGAAACCTCCTTGCACTAACGTAATTTCTTTACACGTAACAATTTCTTTATTCAATTATGGAAACCCTTAATTAAATGCTCATGCTGCAGATAATCAAACTTGATTTTTTGTATTATTAAGTTTTCCAATGGACCCAGACACATGGACTTTGGTTTAACGTTTGTAATGACCCGTCATAATGACATTAGTGGGGAGTAAAACTCAATCACAATATCATTATTTAACTCACACCCACCGTTGTGTGACGTATTCTTTCCAGCCAAACCAATTATCACCTATTACTAATCATCAATTAATATGCTACTGAGAGTTATAAATTAATCTCAGAATGTGTTTTTTAGTTATGGATATGACAAACGGTAACTTAAAATAAACAAAGCGTTAAAGGTAGTTTTTGAGCGCATTTAAAGGTACAAAAATTAAAAAAATGGTTAGTGAAGATTTAACTTTTAACCTCTTTTTACTACCCAACAGCGACAGCTCTTACTTAGCTACAGGGAGGTTCTTAACGTTCTTCACTCCGTGGTTCTCCCTAAACCATCAGATCAATAAAAAAGCCCAACCTTCTCCAGTTCTCCTAGATAATAGCATTGATTTTATACACAGTAGGTTTATATAATCAATGATAATAGTCTACTTTAGGGGGATGTAAAGTAGTGCAATCATGTCAGAGTTATTAGAAATTACTTAAACATTTCACAATGTGGACCAAATTAATCAATCTTTTGTGTCATGTTTTATGTTTTTATATCAGCTGTTTGAAATAAATCACTAAATTGATGCCAATGATACTGTTACTGAAAAAAGGATACATTGAGAGGCTGGCCATTTCTACCACTTAAGAATTTAATTTTGAGGAGGTCTTTCTAAGTGGGTCTGTACGGTACAAAATTTAATTTCCCTTCAAATTTTATTAAAATCTGTTCAGTGTTTTCGAAGATTTTGTGCGTGAGTACATTTTCTCCCACGAGGCCGCAGGCCGAGTTCCACAAAGGGAATAAAAAGTAAACGCGGAAAACCTCCGTAACGAAATTTTATTAATGACCTGCAAGGAAGAGCAACAACAACCGATCCTCAGGATCTGGGAGATATGGATGCTGGCTATTAAGTTTGCAAGATTCAACTGAACAAAGCTCGGTCTCCCGATAGTATAGTAATAATTCTGACTAAGGTATAATTTCCTTAAAACAATATTAAATTTATTTGTTAAACTTTTATAATTTGTTATGCATATATTGCAAATAAATTACTAATTGACTGATTTATATTTTTTCAAAGACGAGTTATTTTATAGTAAAAAACCCCTTAAGGAATGCTCAATAAGCTCAATGGTTGCCATTGACGTGAACAACACTAGAGAAGTCTTGATGGTAGTCAATGTTCAGATGTTGTGTAGGGAATAGAACTTAGTGTCAGGCTTGTCAGTAAGCTAAAAATCAGACCAATACTATGTGGTTCGGATTCTACGTAAAGCTGTAAGTCCCTTAGTTGCCCTGGCTATTGGGCTATTAATAAATAGCTCTTTCTATTTATTAAATTTATTCTATTTATTAATTATTAATAAATAGCTCTTTCTATTTATTAATAGAGGGACAGTCGACCTTAGTAACAATGAATCATTCGCCCCTCATATTCGCCCATATCTTGACGATCGGCGTCTTACTAATGAATAATGAATGAATAAGTAATGAATTGTGATAAACCGAAGGTATCTGTTTCGGAAGCTGGCCAGTAGAGATCTGGCCTCGAGTGACAGCGTTGATAAGGGCCCTTATCAAGGTTCAAGGAACTAATGATACATCTAACTGACCACCACGCATTGATAACAACTAAGCAGGAAACGGGTGTTCTAAGTATTGTTTACCACTGTGCGTGTATGGGTGGGTGGGTGGATCACTTCCACTGTACGAGTATAAGTGAGTGGGTGGGTCACTACATTACATACACCTCAATTGTGTGAGAATGGGTGGATGGGTGGGTCTTGCAATGTTAATATATGACGGTGGAATCACTATAGACTTTCTCTTGTTTGTACATTTAGTATTGTTGGAAATTATTGTGTACACAAATATGCTTGCAAATATTAACTGTCTGCTTCTTTATACGAAGTAAATTAGTATTTTAACATTGTAAAATTGTTGTTTTATAAGATTTATGAACTTTCTTTATAACGTTACTTCACGCTGAAGAGCGTAGACACACACTGCCACTTATACTACCACTATAATCCAGACGATCCTATGTATCTATAGGGTGGTTCTAATGATATCGCACTGTCTAGGGCCTTCTAGATTGGTCAAGAAACCGGAAGCAATTTCAAACACCACGCAAGCAAAATAAACATAGCTTGAACTTGTCTATGACAGAGTTCTTAAAGTTCCCGCTAGATTTTTCTCAGTGCTATGGCGTTGTTAGCTACAGCCATAGCATACAATATATACAATTTAATTTTATTGAATACTTTTTAATCTTAAACTAGGCGACATCCCTGCTCGCTTCGTCAGTCATTATGCTTGTATAGTAGCCTACTCGCTACGGTCAGACACTTCACCCTTGTGTCTCGGTCTGTCATCATTAGTGAGTCAACTTTACTATTGTAGAGGACTAAACACAACAGAAAATGTATAGTATTTTTTTTGTTTTTTAAATTTATTTTTGCTGTTGTTAAACGAGCAAAATTGCACAAAGAATAGCTTAGTATTAGCTCCCCCACCAATTTAGTTTGGGAACATGGAGTAAGGAAATTCTTCAATGGCATACGAGTGACAGCCAACGCCGTGAAAACGCGTGACCGACGCGGAGCGCGTTGTATAAAACCAGTCTAAAAGAGTTAAATAAATTTAATTGATATTGTGTACTCAGTTACAGGCAATTTTTTTTTTTTTTTTTTTTTTTTTTTTTTTTGCATCCGGTAGAGTTTTTGGTTTCATTGAAAAATTAATGTTGAGGAGTATCACAAACATTTCAAAAAGTTCCAGTTCTTGGAGATGACTGGAGGGTGTTTAACTGAAGAGGATAAACGGAGAAATTTGTTTAACCAGCAAAGGATTTCCATTTTCAAATATCTAAAGTAAACAATTATATTTGCGATGGACCAAAAAAGGTTATGTTTTCAATTGAAGCGAATATGCCCATAACCTTGACATATGTACTGCTAAACGAATTTCGAAGGCGTGATAGAACCTCAAGAACATAAACACAGAATTGTTGCCTGCAGGTGAGTCTGTTGCAAAACAAAAATCAAGGGTGTGCAAGTTCTATGTTCAAAACATTGTGGGGAAAGGTGGAGACAATGAAGCAGTTTTCGGATGTTTTGAAAATACGGAACGTAGGTCAGATTCCGTTATATACTCCCCAAATATAAACTATATGTTATACAGCTGTAATCATGTAACGTAACGTAACCTAACCTAACCTACTTAAATTTGGGGGGCATATAACGGAATCTGACCGGAATGGTCTAGTTGAAATTGCACTTGTGGATATACATTAAGTTTGAACATCTTATCAAACAATTAATACTATTGGAAAACAATTTCAAACGTTTTTGGGAGGTCATTGATGCAGATTTTGCTAGCCCAGTGCCGATATTTTTGTGTCCGAGATTTTTCTTTTAGTGGAGAAACTTTTATTTAAGTCACTCAAAGATTTGTCAAGTCCTTGTGCTTTGATGTATTTATATTTGTCATTAAATGTAGAGTAAGTTGTCTCTGTAAATATATCAATATCATTGACACAGTTATGCAGATTTATCTATCAAAATAAAGTATGTTTTGAGGTTAAGGTCATCTTTTATATGAATTTCTTTACATAACCCCCTTACTTAACATTATTTTACTGTTATTTTGGTTACTTAATAAATAGACCTAACTTTAAAACTGCATTTAAACTACCATAAAAAAATTAGGATCAAAATTTGACACTTCAAAAATAACTTAGTATCGAATTTGGACATCCAAATCAATTTTAGTACAATAAAACTGATCTATCCATGTTACAGTACAAAAGCAGAGACGTTGTCACATTTTTGTGCTTGTTTTAATGCCTCTGTTCTTATTGAATTATTTAAAAATGATTCAATTATTTTCAAATAGCATGCACTAAAGTCAGGAAAAAAACGAAACCATTGATTGTGTGGCCTAATTACCCAAACAAAAAACCCCTTTCCTGAACAATTTTATAAATGGCATTTGCCTGCGTTTGATACTAGGTGACTCATTTGTGCCAGTAATTTGGTTAGTTAGTGAGGTCTGCTACTACAGCTGGTTTAAACCGCTTTGCATGTACATGGGACTACACTAGCGATCAACAATGAACCATAAAATAGGTGATAATTTGAGACAGTAGACATAAGGGGGGCGAGCGAGATCCAGGTCTCTGTAGTATCACAGAAAATGAAGGCGCTACCTTTTAATTAATTAATATTACCAACCCACCGTGGGAAAATTCCCTCCCTAAATTTCCCTCAAATTCCTAAATTTCCCTCCAAATTCCCACATCATACTATATAAAATGAAATTTTTTCAAGATGGCGGCATTTCCCTTGTTATACTATATAAAATACACTCCTAATCTTTTCCCCGTTATACTATATAAAATGTAAAAAGATGGCGACCTTTTATATATGTACTATAATAAATGCACTTTTAAACTTCGATTATTACCGTCGGCTACCTTCGTACGCATCAGCTGCTGGTCGGGCGCGCATGCGCGTTGTTACTCTACTCATATATACACTATAACAAATGCAATATTTCGTATATGCACTATAACAAATGTCGATTTTACTCTGTGCAAATGCGCACCTGGTGGCAAAGCTTAGCAATACTAAACACATCCATTCAGAAACATGGCGCCTTCGGAAGGGAAGTCCCTGGTGGTAATTCCCCTTCCCAAATTTCCCTCAAATTCCCTCGTTATACTATATAAAATACACTCCTAACCTTTCCCATGTTATACTATATAAAATGCACTTTTCCCCAAGATGGCAGCCTTTCCCACCTTATACTATATAAAATGCTTTCGGATACTTCCGGCGACTGTCGGCTACCTTCGTACCCTCTTAGCCTACGATATACGCGTCGACCGCTGGTCTGGCGCGCATGTGCGAGGACTTGTGCTCGGTGGACAAGCGCGTTACGTCACCACTCATACAGCGGCTGCGAAACTCGGGTATAGGACTCCGAGCGTCAGACTGGTTTTCATGTCTGGACAGGCGTGTGACCCAAATGCTACGCTCTGATTGGTTGCCTCCCTCCCTCCCTACTTTACAAGTAATCTTTCTCACATGCACTGTTAGCCTACCTATTTAATATTTTTTTTAATTTTTCTCAACTTTTTAATAAATACACTGTTAACCTAGCTTTCTTATATAACATGCGCTCTTAAGTTCAGGTACTCCCACTCATCTACGGCTTCCATTAACATACATCATTACCTACATACTTCCGTTAAAAATATCTAATCACGGTTGGGTACATACTTAACACTCTAGGCAACCCGCAATACACGTTTTATTTAAAAATTAAGGGACAGCTATTATTTATATTAATTATTTACTTATTTTTTATTTTTATTTAATACATTGTTAACTTTAGGGTCCTTCTACCCCCTCCCATCTACTTCCGGTTAAAATCGTATGGATACCTTCATATCAAACACACCCGACATCCTCTAAACTTAACACACTAGCTGAACACTATTACCCTAGAGCCCTCATGCCTACCGGACTATCCAACCTAAATTACTTTAACTGTACTTACAAAGTCTACTGGTGGCCGGGCTTTACCACATCCACTTCCGTTATTGGTCACAAGCTTCACATCTTAGTATAATATGTTTTCTTTCATTAACTATCATCATGTACTATAACAATTTCCTATTTTCGTCCACCTTTGCATGCGTGTACATGGTACCTAGGTTACATTACTTACTTTCAGTCACTTTCATTATCAATTCTGTGGACTCCCCCCCTTTACCTCACTTCCTATCCACGTTCCTATCCAGAACCTATCAGTCCCCCTACATAACGAAACTAGTACACCCACCTTCACTTCCTATACTCAAAAATTCCTTCCTTTGTACTATAGCGACACTCAAGGACTAATTCACTACCACTTCACAAACCGTATCTCACTTCCTCTGCTCGGTGCACTGGCAGTCCAATAGTTCTCGCGCACTTTTCTTATCGAAACCACTTCCATTACCACAAGCAATATTTTACATCCCGTACGTTGTCTTTTATTTGCACAATGTCTTTTAATAATATAGTACAATTAATTAATATTGTATATGATTCCTTCTGAACATTTATTAAAACAGTACTACACCGGATGACGTAATCGGATTTTCATGTCTGGACAGGCGCGTGACCTGATTGCCCCCTCCCCCCTCCCCTCCCATCTCCCCTCCCCTCCCACCTCCCCTCCCCTCCCCCTTCTCTCCCTACTTCACTGAACAACACAAGTAATCTTTCTCACTTCTGCTCTTGCGCTCGTACTGATCAGACGTGTCTTCACTTTGCTCCTACTTGCAATCGATATCAGTAATAATACTCGATCATAAATAATTTAACTTTATTCTTGTAATTTATATTTTGGACGCCGTTCTCTGTACGGTATTTTGTGCCCTTTGTTTTACTTTAATTTAATAATTAATTTAATTGCATCCTAACCATGGAATCCTTTGCCATTAACGATAACCTAGTCACCATTTCCCGTCAATTTGATACTTCCGGTTCCGATCTCCTTCACGTACTTACTGAACATAAAAATAAAATTACGTCCGAAATAAATAACCACCTAAACAGGCTCGGGGGAGTCAAATGGTACATCGCGGTCCAAATTAAATTCACCAAAACAATAAACAACGAAGAAATGACTACAACTCCATTCTTTCACGGTAAAACCCGACCTTTGTTACCTTCCGATTCTCTAGATACTCAGTATTCCGAAGCTACCGACAAAATTTTAGAAAGCGTGGCTAAGTGGATTAGCCAGGGTAGTGGGTGGGTACTTGAAAACGTTTTACGCCTAGATCTGTTCATTGTTAAATTTCAACCCTTGTACGCTTCTTCTTACATACCCACCCCGAAAAAAATTTCAAACTCTATGCACGGAATTGTAAATATTAAGAACAACGATCAAAAATGTTTCCTCTACTCTGTACTTGCCCAATTGTACCCCGATAAACATAGACGAGTAAGTTACTATGAAATCTTTGAAAATAAATTAAACATGTCTGGGATTAGCTATCCTGTCAAAATTACCGATTTAGATAACTTTGAAAAATTAAATCCCACTTTGTCAGTCAATGTATTTGGTTTTGAAAACAACGAAATTTATCCTTTACGTATAACCAAAGAAAAATTCAGACTTCACCACGTAAACTTGTTACTACTGACTACTGACACCACCTCCCACTACTGTCTGATTACAAACATGTCCCGATTACTATCTCACTTAACTAAACACAACCCAGCTACACACTACTGTGACTACTGCCTACACAGATTTTCCTCCCAACTACGACTTACTAACCACTTACCTTTGTGTTCACCACACGGTGCACAAAAGACCAGACTTCCTACTGAAGACGAAAAACTTATGTATTTTAAAAACTATACTCTAACACACAAAGTCCCCTTTACAATTTACTGTGACTTTGAAAGTTTTGTTGTTCCGATCGACACAGCACTTAACGATCCTGCTACTTCACATACGACAAACACTGCCCATCACGTCCCTTCTGGCTTTTGCTATGTAATCATTGACAGTGATGGCAAACCAGTAAAACAACCCAAAGTCTATAGCGGCCCCAACGTTGTAGATACTTTTCTAAATTGTTTGATTGCAGAGTCTAAAGAGCTCTTACCAATTATTCATAAAAACATTCCTATTAAAATGACTCCACAAGACAAAATTGTTTTCAAAAATGCTACCACCTGTCACCTTTGTCAAAAACCTTTAGACGGAGACAAAGTGGCCAACCATAATCATTTAACGGGTGAGTTCTTGGGACCCGCCCACAATTCATGTAACTTAAACTACCAAGTACCTAAACACATTCCAGTCTTTTTCCATAACCTCAGAGGTTATGACTGCCACCACTTGATCCAAGGGCTAGGCAAATTCAAAAAAGAAAAACTGTCATGTATCGCTACAACTAGTGAGCGGTACATTTCAGTCACCCTTGAGTCACTTCGTTTCCTGGATTCTTTACAGTTCCTTAACGCCTCTTTGGACACACTCGTGTCCAACTTAGTTTCTGACGGGGCATCAAAATTCAAAATTTTAGGGCAGTGTATGACCAACACAGACTTACTACTACGAAAAGGTGTCTTTCCCTACTCTTACATGACGGACGAGTCTAAATTCAATGACACTGAACTTCCTCCCAAGGAGGCGTTCTACAATGACTTAACCAAAACACCTATCACTGACGAAGACTACACACACGCACAGACTGTGTGGTCAACCTTTGGTATGACCACTATGAAACAATATCACGACCTTTACTTACTCACAGACGTACTATTACTTGCCGACGTGTTTGAAAATTTTAGAACGACAAGTATGACTTACTACGGGATTGACCCATGTAACGTCTACTCTGCCCCCGGACTGGCATGGAATTCCATGCTAAAGATGACAGACATACGTCTCGAACTACTTACAGACATTGACCAACACCTCTTTGTTGAGTCTGGGATCCGGGGCGGTGTCTCCATGATACCTAACCGGTACGCCCAGGCCAACAATCCCTACTTACCCAACTTCGACTCATCAAAACCCACCAACTACCTCCTGTACCTCGACTGTAACAACTTGTACGGGACCAGTATGTCCGATAGACTCCCAGAGTCTGGCTTTAAATGGATCGACCCACAAACCACTGACTTTACAAAAGTACCCGACGACTCCGACACTGGTTACATTTTAGAAGTGGACCTGCACTACCCTGACCACCTTCATGACCTACACTCTGACTTTCCACTGGCCCCCGAACGAAAAGTAGTGACAGACGACATGCTTTCCCCATACTGTAAGGACCTACTTGACGAACTAAACTATAAACCTCCCAAGACTGAAAAACTACTGACTACTCTCTCTGACAAAACCAAATATGTTGTACACTACAGGACTCTAAAACTTTACTTACAACTGGGACTTGTACTTACTAAAATCCACAGAGTCCTAAGTTTTAAACAGTCTGCCTGGTTAGCCCCATTTATTAACTTCAATACCGAAAAAAGAAAACAGTCTAAAAATAACTTTGAAAAAGATTTTTTTAAGTTAATGAACAACGCCACATATGGTAAATCTTTGGAAAATGTTAGGTCTCGTATTGATTTTAAACTTGTAAATAATGAGAAACAATTGGTAAAATGGACAGCTAGTCCCAGACTCAAGACTTTCTTTGCTTACAATAAAGATATCGCGGGATTGGCTTTAAAAAAACAAACCATCTTCTTAAACAGACCCATTTATGTTGGATTTACAGTATTAGAAATTTCAAAATTAATCATGTACAATTTTCATTACAACTGGGCAATTGCAAAGTATGGGAAAAAAATTAAACTTTGTATGACTGACACAGATTCTTTATTCTACAACATATATACTCCCGACGTTTACACAGATATGAAAAACGAGTTACACCTTTTTGATACTTCAGACTATCCACCTAGCCACCCATGTTATAGTGTAGAAAACAAAAAAGTGTTAGGAAAATTTAAAGACGAGTTAAATTCAAATCCAGCTAGGGAAATAATTGGCTTGAGAGCGAAATGCTACTCTGTTTTAAACTCAGATCTAGAGGAAAAGAAGGTGGCTAAAGGCGTCCCCCGAGTCGCGATAAAAAAACACCTAAAACACGAAATGTACAAAAACTGCTTGCTTAAACATTCATTAAAAACAACATCAGCTCTAAATATCCGCAGTGACAAACATAACATTTACACGCAACACATTTCCAAATTATCTCTATCCCCCTTTGACGACAAACGTTACATCTTGGAAAATGGAATTGACACTTTAGCCTACGGACACCATTTAATTAACAAAAAACGAGCTTTAGAACACGACCACGATTACGTAACTAAAAAACCAAAAATAAAATAAAAACGTACATTAAAAAATAAATATAAAAGCAAACTCATCTTGACGTAAGTCGTTTTAGCCCTACTCCATCCTCTCCATTACTGACTGACTGACAATCCCTTCCCCCACCACTCCTTCCTTTCCCACATCCTGTTCAACTTGCACTAATGGCGCCAATCCCACTAAATCGGAACCTTTCTAAAATATTGGACAGTTTCTTTGTATATATGAAGATTTGTACATAACTTATCCGTAAATTTGTAATATTTGTAAATAACCGGGTCCTTTAGCAGTTTCAATGTACATGCAAAGTCTACGAGTAATACTTTGAGCAGTACCACACTGTTACAGGATGTGGCTCACCACATCAATCTTATCGCTTGTGTCACAAAGGCGAAATATCAGCTTGGTTCTTATTGTTAATAATATAAAGATTATATACTTCCAACTACTAAAAAAAAAACGATGGAATGAGATTGTAACCCATGGTTACTAACATGTCCGTAGAAACCCAATTTACGGCATTGGATGGGCTCAACCCGTCCGTAGTGCAATGTAAAAATCTCGTACTGGGCGAACCTTCTTCTTGATTACGGTAACTCCTACGCCAGGTAAGTAATGTTAAGTTAGTTTTAAGTAAACTCTTTTACCGTCAACCTTTAAAAAACAATCTGTAAAGTAAATTCTGTTATAATATGGACACTTTTGTGAGTTTACATAACTACAATTTATTAACGGATATCTCCAGCTCTGTGTGAATTTCTATAGAATACCGTACCATCGAGGTGAGGGCGGCCCAAATTTAATAAAAAATCGCCCGACTGTTCTCTAAGGCAGCCGTAAAACGCGTAAGACCTGAGGCAGTCCTGCAGCTTGGGGCTGGGCTAATCCCCGTAAGACCCCGAGTCGCAGTCCGGGCCCTCGTAAGGTACGTGTATGATTGAATGTTACACTCTACGGCTGGACAGTATCCGTAGGTCCCGTGTGTGAGGGAGAGTAACCTACAAAAAAAGAAAAAAAAACACAAAAACCTACTGTAAAAAACAGAATCAAAAATAATAAAAACAAATTTATAAATAAAAACCCCTTTGTAAGTCTGTACGTCACATTGAAAGGCTTCTCTAAGTAAAGTGATGTCTTTACTTACAGAGGGACCCAAAAAAATACAAAAAATAAATTAAAAAATTATAAAAAAACAATAACTAAATAATACTGAGAGGTAGCATTTTGTTGGTTGGCTACCACCGTAGTGAGCGAGGTTGGGGCTCATTACACTAAAATACCCGTGGGGGATACCAGTCCTCTATCGGGCGCGTCCCATGGGAATTGGGCAATGCCCTTCAGTTTTGCCTTCAGCTTACTTGAGGGTAGTGAGGAATTAAATACTCACCGTGAAAAAAAACTGGTTAAATCAAAAACATTAATAAAATCTGCGAGAAAGATCATGGTATAGTACAGAATCAGGAAGTGATCTTAGTACGATATGGTAAAACTTTCTATAAAAAGAGTAAATCCATCCAAAAGTAAGAAAAAAATCAAAGATACATACAAATTTCAGAAAAAGAGTCATTTTACATAAAAAATGTGTTGAAAAATGTTTCAAATCAAGGAAGAAATACCATCATAGTACTCTCCAAACCCCTTAAAATTTAGTTAAAATGTCAATAAATAGGGTTATTTTTGTACAAAATATGTTATAATTCCCTAAAAGCATTAAAATTCAGTGTCATAACAATGATATTTGTTCTAAACATTAAAAAAACCTTTAAAATTATCTAATAGACTCTTTATAAACTTAGTTTGTGCTCAAAACAACACACAAAAGACCAAACACAAACTCTACATATAAGACTCTTGGTTGACCACCCACCTACTCAACATACAACAACTCTGATAGATCATCCACCTAACCATTACATAAAACCTTTGATAGACCACCAACACACATGAACAACCTACCTACGTAACATCCAACACTCTTGACTTACCACCCACCTACTAACACACAGAGAGACTACGTAACTAACCATTACATAAAACCTCAGATTGACACCCAACATTCATGGAAGACCTACCTACCAAACATACAACTTGATTGACCATCCACCTACACACCACACATTCATCTTGATAATCCAATCACCCTCCCATAAAAAGACTCTTGTCAGACTATTTACTTAACATACAAGACACCACACACTCTACATCAACCATCTACCTACTCAACACACAAAGACCAACCACACACTCTACATATAAGACTCTTGGTTGGTCACTCACCAACCCAACATATAACACCTCTGATACACCATTCACTTGAACATAACATAAAACCTTAGATTGACACACATCATTCATGGTAGACCTACCTACCAAACATACAACTTGACCGACCACCCACCTATACATCACACACAGTACTCTCGATAGATCACTTAACTACCTATTACATAAAGCCTCCGATTGACTCACAGTCCTAACATTCATAAACAACTAACCTCCCAAACATACGACTCAACCACCAACAAAAAACAAGACTTCACGTATAACCACCCATTTAACATACAAGACCAACCACACACCATACAATCATGACTTAACATGAACAACCCACCTACCACCTACTCAAAATTCTACACTCTTGACTAACCACCCACCTACTCAACACACAGATAGACTACGTAACCATCCATTACATAAAACCGTAGATCAACACCCAACATTCATGGATGACCTACCTACCAAACACACGACTTGACTACCTTCCCAAAGCATAAGACTTTTGAAGGACCACCTACCAAACATACAAGAACAACCACACACCTTACAGGCATGACCTAACAGTCCACCCACCTACTCAACATATAACACCTCTGATACACCATCCACTTGAACATTACATAAAACTTGTGATATTCCACACAATCACCAAACACACATGACTTAATAGACCAATCCACCTACCTTTGCACACACAATTCCTTAGGACACACCCTACACCCACCACTCATCCTACAGACAAAACTCCTAGAGAACTACCCATCCACCATAAAAACACTATTGCTTCATATAATCATGTTTTAAAATAACATTATTACACTGTAAGATAGGTTTAATATAGCTAAAGACCTAAGGGTTTCCTAAAATTCTCTTTTCTCTAGAAATATGAGAGCCGTTGGTGGAAAACATCCAAACTAAATATAGAAAATAAGAATTAGCTAGTAGTTTCATATAAATTCTGCTATACAACTAAAAAAATATGAGAAAAAGTTGGGTTAAAAAACAATGAACATAGAAAAAGTTGGGTTTAAAAACAATGAACACAGAAAAAGTTAGGTTAGCAAACATCCGAAAAGTAAGGCTAGCAAACAACCGAAAGGTTGATTGGTAGCCTTACTTTTCCGAAAAGTTGTTAAAATTAACAAGAGTAAAAAATGTCCCATTTTTTACTCTTGTTAATTTTAACTGAACTTTTCGGATGTTTGCTAACCTAACTTTTTCTGTGTTCATTGTTTTTAAACCCAACTTTTTCTCATATTTTTTTAGTTGTATAGCAGAATTTATATGAAACTACTAGCTAATTCTTATTTTCTATATTTAGTTTGGATGTTTTCCACCAACGGCTCTCATATTTCTAGAGAAAAGAGAATTTTAGGAAACCCTTAGGTCTTTAGCTATATTAAACCTATCTTACAGTGTAATAATGTTATTTTAAAACATGATTATATGAAGCAATAGTGTTTTTATGGTGGATGGGTAGTTCTCTAGGAGTTTTGTCTGTAGGATGAGTGGTGGGTGTAGGGTGTGTCCTAAGGAATTGTGTGTGCAAAGGTAGGTGGATTGGTCTATTAAGTCATGTGTGTTTGGTGATTGTGTGGAATATCACAAGTTTTATGTAATGTTCAAGTGGATGGTGTATCAGAGGTGTTATATGTTGAGTAGGTGGGTGGACTGTTAGGTCATGCCTGTAAGGTGTGTGGTTGTTCTTGTATGTTTGGTAGGTGGTCCTTCAAAAGTCTTATGCTTTGGGAAGGTAGTCAAGTCGTGTGTTTGGTAGGTAGGTCATCCATGAATGTTGGGTGTTGATCTACGGTTTTATGTAATGGATGGTTACGTAGTCTATCTGTGTGTTGAGTAGGTGGGTGGTTAGTCAAGAGTGTAGAATTTTGAGTAGGTGGTAGGTGGGTTGTTCATGTTAAGTCATGATTGTATGGTGTGTGGTTGGTCTTGTATGTTAAATGGGTGGTTATACGTGAAGTCTTGTTTTTTGTTGGTGGTTGAGTCGTATGTTTGGGAGGTTAGTTGTTTATGAATGTTAGGACTGTGAGTCAATCGGAGGCTTTATGTAATAGGTAGTTAAGTGATCTATCGAGAGTACTGTGTGTGATGTATAGGTGGGTGGTCGGTCAAGTTGTATGTTTGGTAGGTAGGTCTACCATGAATGATGTGTGTCAATCTAAGGTTTTATGTTATGTTCAAGTGAATGGTGTATCAGAGGTGTTATATGTTGGGTTGGTGAGTGACCAACCAAGAGTCTTATATGTAGAGTGTGTGGTTGGTCTTTGTGTGTTGAGTAGGTAGATGGTTGATGTAGAGTGTGTGGTGTCTTGTATGTTAAGTAAATAGTCTGACAAGAGTCTTTTTATGGGAGGGTGATTGGATTATCAAGATGAATGTGTGGTGTGTAGGTGGATGGTCAATCAAGTTGTATGTTTGGTAGGTAGGTCTTCCATGAATGTTGGGTGTCAATCTGAGGTTTTATGTAATGGTTAGTTACGTAGTCTCTCTGTGTGTTAGTAGGTGGGTGGTAAGTCAAGAGTGTTGGATGTTACGTAGGTAGGTTGTTCATGTGTGTTGGTGGTCTATCAAAGGTTTTATGTAATGGTTAGGTGGATGATCTATCAGAGTTGTTGTATGTTGAGTAGGTGGGTGGTCAACCAAGAGTCTTATATGTAGAGTTTGTGTTTGGTCTTTTGTGTGTTGTTTTGAGCACAAACTAAGTTTATAAAGAGTCTATTAGATAATTTTAAAGGTTTTTTAATGTTTAGAACAAATATCATTGTTATGACACTGAATTTTAATGCTTTTAGGGAATTATAACATATTTTGTACAAAAATAACCCTATTTATTGACATTTTAACTAAATTTTAAGGGGTTTGGAGAGTACTATGATGGTATTTCTTCCTTGATTTGAAACATTTTTCAACACATTTTTTATGTAAAATGACTCTTTTTCTGAAATTTGTATGTATCTTTGATTTTTTTCTTACTTTTGGATGGATTTACTCTTTTTATAGAAAGTTTTACCATATCGTACTAAGATCACTTCCTGATTCTGTACTATACCATGATCTTTCTCGCAGATTTTATTAATGTTTTTGATTTAACCAGTTTTTTTTCACGGTGAGTATTTAATTCCTCACTACCCTCAAGTAAGCTGAAGGCAAAACTGAAGGGCATTGCCCAATTCCCATGGGACGCGCCCGATAGAGGACTGGTATCCCCCACGGGTATTTTAGTGTAATGAGCCCCAACCTCGCTCACTACGGTGGTAGCCAACCAACAAAATGCTACCTCTCAGTATTATTTAGTTATTGTTTTTTTATAATTTTTTAATTTATTTTTTGTATTTTTTTGGGTCCCTCTGTAAGTAAAGACATCACTTTACTTAGAGAAGCCTTTCAATGTGACGTACAGACTTACAAAGGGGTTTTTATTTATAAATTTGTTTTTATTATTTTTGATTCTGTTTTTTACAGTAGGTTTTTGTGTTTTTTTTTCTTTTTTTGTAGGTTACTCTCCCTCACACACGGGACCTACGGATACTGTCCAGCCGTAGAGTGTAACATTCAATCATACACGTACCTTACGAGGGCCCGGACTGCGACTCGGGGTCTTACGGGGATTAGCCCAGCCCCAAGCTGCAGGACTGCCTCAGGTCTTACGCGTTTTACGGCTGCCTTAGAGAACAGTCGGGCGATTTTTTATTAAATTTGGGCCGCCCTCACCTCGATGGTACGGTATTCTATAGAAATTCACACAGAGCTGGAGATATCCGTTAATAAATTGTAGTTATGTAAACTCACAAAAGTGTCCATATTATAACAGAATTTACTTTACAGATTGTTTTTTAAAGGTTGACGGTAAAAGAGTTTACTTAAAACTAACTTAACATTACTTACCTGGCGTAGGAGTTACCGTAATCAAGAAGAAGGTTCGCCCAGTACGAGATTTTTACATTGCACTACGGACGGGTTGAGCCCATCCAATGCCGTAAATTGGGTTTCTACGGACATGTTAGTAACCATGGGTTACAATCTCATTCCATCGTTTTTTTTTTAGTAGTTGGAAGTATATAATCTTTATATTATTAACAATAAGAACCAAGCTGATATTTCGCCTTTGTGACACAAGCGATAAGATTGATGTGGTGAGCCACATCCTGTAACAGTGTGGTACTGCTCAAAGTATTACTCGTAGACTTTGCATGTACATTGAAACTGCTAAAGGACCCGGTTATTTACAAATATTACAAATTTACGGATAAGTTATGTACAAATCTTCATATATACAAAGAAACTGTCCAATATTTTAGAAAGGTTCCGATTTAGTGGGATTGGCGCCATTAGTGCAAGTTGAACAGGATGTGGGAAAGGAAGGAGTGGTGGGGGAAGGGATTGTCAGTCAGTCAGTAATGGAGAGGATGGAGTAGGGCTAAAACGACTTACGTCAAGATGAGTTTGCTTTTATATTTATTTTTTAATGTACGTTTTTATTTTATTTTTGGTTTTTTAGTTACGTAATCGTGGTCGTGTTCTAAAGCTCGTTTTTTGTTAATTAAATGGTGTCCGTAGGCTAAAGTGTCAATTCCATTTTCCAAGATGTAACGTTTGTCGTCAAAGGGGGATAGAGATAATTTGGAAATGTGTTGCGTGTAAATGTTATGTTTGTCACTGCGGATATTTAGAGCTGATGTTGTTTTTAATGAATGTTTAAGCAAGCAGTTTTTGTACATTTCGTGTTTTAGGTGTTTTTTTATCGCGACTCGGGGGACGCCTTTAGCCACCTTCTTTTCCTCTAGATCTGAGTTTAAAACAGAGTAGCATTTCGCTCTCAAGCCAATTATTTCCCTAGCTGGATTTGAATTTAACTCGTCTTTAAATTTTCCTAACACTTTTTTGTTTTCTACACTATAACATGGGTGGCTAGGTGGATAGTCTGAAGTATCAAAAAGGTGTAACTCGTTTTTCATATCTGTGTAAACGTCGGGAGTATATATGTTGTAGAATAAAGAATCTGTGTCAGTCATACAAAGTTTAATTTTTTCCCCATACTTTGCAATTGCCCAGTTGTAATGAAAATTGTACATGATTAATTTTGAAATTTCTAATACTGTAAATCCAACATAAATGGGTCTGTTTAAGAAGATGGTTTGTTTTTTTAAAGCCAATCCCGCGATATCTTTATTGTAAGCAAAGAAAGTCTTGAGTCTGGGACTAGCTGTCCATTTTACCAATTGTTTCTCATTATTTACAAGTTTAAAATCAATACGAGACCTAACATTTTCCAAAGATTTACCATATGTGGCGTTGTTCATTAACTTAAAAAAATCTTTTTCAAAGTTATTTTTAGACTGTTTTCTTTTTTCGGTATTGAAGTTAATAAATGGGGCTAACCAGGCAGACTGTTTAAAACTTAGGACTCTGTGGATTTTAGTAAGTACAAGTCCCAGTTGTAAGTAAAGTTTTAGAGTCCTGTAGTGTACAACATATTTGGTTTTGTCAGAGAGAGTAGTCAGTAGTTTTTCAGTCTTGGGAGGTTTATAGTTTAGTTCGTCAAGTAGGTCCTTACAGTATGGGGAAAGCATGTCGTCTGTCACTACTTTTCGTTCGGGGGCCAGTGGAAAGTCAGAGTGTAGGTCATGAAGGTGGTCAGGGTAGTGCAGGTCCACTTCTAAAATGTAACCAGTGTCGGAGTCGTCGGGTACTTTTGTAAAGTCAGTGGTTTGTGGGTCGATCCATTTAAAGCCAGACTCTGGGAGTCTATCGGACATACTGGTCCCGTACAAGTTGTTACAGTCGAGGTACAGGAGGTAGTTGGTGGGTTTTGATGAGTCGAAGTTGGGTAAGTAGGGATTGTTGGCCTGGGCGTACCGGTTAGGTATCATGGAGACACCGCCCCGGATCCCAGACTCAACAAAGAGGTGTTGGTCAATGTCTGTAAGTAGTTCGAGACGTATGTCTGTCATCTTTAGCATGGAATTCCATGCCAGTCCGGGGGCAGAGTAGACGTTACATGGGTCAATCCCGTAGTAAGTCATACTTGTCGTTCTAAAATTTTCAAACACGTCGGCAAGTAATAGTACGTCTGTGAGTAAGTAAAGGTCGTGATATTGTTTCATAGTGGTCATACCAAAGGTTGACCACACAGTCTGTGCGTGTGTGTAGTCTTCGTCAGTGATAGGTGTTTTGGTTAAGTCATTGTAGAACGCCTCCTTGGGAGGAAGTTCAGTGTCATTGAATTTAGACTCGTCCGTCATGTAAGAGTAGGGAAAGACACCTTTTCGTAGTAGTAAGTCTGTGTTGGTCATACACTGCCCTAAAATTTTGAATTTTGATGCCCCGTCAGAAACTAAGTTGGACACGAGTGTGTCCAAAGAGGCGTTAAGGAACTGTAAAGAATCCAGGAAACGAAGTGACTCAAGGGTGACTGAAATGTACCGCTCACTAGTTGTAGCGATACATGACAGTTTTTCTTTTTTGAATTTGCCTAGCCCTTGGATCAAGTGGTGGCAGTCATAACCTCTGAGGTTATGGAAAAAGACTGGAATGTGTTTAGGTACTTGGTAGTTTAAGTTACATGAATTGTGGGCGGGTCCCAAGAACTCACCCGTTAAATGATTATGGTTGGCCACTTTGTCTCCGTCTAAAGGTTTTTGACAAAGGTGACAGGTGGTAGCATTTTTGAAAACAATTTTGTCTTGTGGAGTCATTTTAATAGGAATGTTTTTATGAATAATTGGTAAGAGCTCTTTAGACTCTGCAATCAAACAATTTAGAAAAGTATCTACAACGTTGGGGCCGCTATAGACTTTGGGTTGTTTTACTGGTTTGCCATCACTGTCAATGATTACATAGCAAAAGCCAGAAGGGACGTGATGGGCAGTGTTTGTCGTATGTGAAGTAGCAGGATCGTTAAGTGCTGTGTCGATCGGAACAACAAAACTTTCAAAGTCACAGTAAATTGTAAAGGGGACTTTGTGTGTTAGAGTATAGTTTTTAAAATACATAAGTTTTTCGTCTTCAGTAGGAAGTCTGGTCTTTTGTGCACCGTGTGGTGAACACAAAGGTAAGTGGTTAGTAAGTCGTAGTTGGGAGGAAAATCTGTGTAGGCAGTAGTCACAGTAGTGTGTAGCTGGGTTGTGTTTAGTTAAGTGAGATAGTAATCGGGACATGTTTGTAATCAGACAGTAGTGGGAGGTGGTGTCAGTAGTCAGTAGTAACAAGTTTACGTGGTGAAGTCTGAATTTTTCTTTGGTTATACGTAAAGGATAAATTTCGTTGTTTTCAAAACCAAATACATTGACTGACAAAGTGGGATTTAATTTTTCAAAGTTATCTAAATCGGTAATTTTGACAGGATAGCTAATCCCAGACATGTTTAATTTATTTTCAAAGATTTCATAGTAACTTACTCGTCTATGTTTATCGGGGTACAATTGGGCAAGTACAGAGTAGAGGAAACATTTTTGATCGTTGTTCTTAATATTTACAATTCCGTGCATAGAGTTTGAAATTTTTTTCGGGGTGGGTATGTAAGAAGAAGCGTACAAGGGTTGAAATTTAACAATGAACAGATCTAGGCGTAAAACGTTTTCAAGTACCCACCCACTACCCTGGCTAATCCACTTAGCCACGCTTTCTAAAATTTTGTCGGTAGCTTCGGAATACTGAGTATCTAGAGAATCGGAAGGTAACAAAGGTCGGGTTTTACCGTGAAAGAATGGAGTTGTAGTCATTTCTTCGTTGTTTATTGTTTTGGTGAATTTAATTTGGACCGCGATGTACCATTTGACTCCCCCGAGCCTGTTTAGGTGGTTATTTATTTCGGACGTAATTTTATTTTTATGTTCAGTAAGTACGTGAAGGAGATCGGAACCGGAAGTATCAAATTGACGGGAAATGGTGACTAGGTTATCGTTAATGGCAAAGGATTCCATGGTTAGGATGCAATTAAATTAATTATTAAATTAAAGTAAAACAAAGGGCACAAAATACCGTACAGAGAACGGCGTCCAAAATATAAATTACAAGAATAAAGTTAAATTATTTATGATCGAGTATTATTACTGATATCGATTGCAAGTAGGAGCAAAGTGAAGACACGTCTGATCAGTACGAGCGCAAGAGCAGAAGTGAGAAAGATTACTTGTGTTGTTCAGTGAAGTAGGGAGAGAAGGGGGAGGGGAGGGGAGGTGGGAGGGGAGGGGAGATGGGAGGGGAGGGGGGAGGGGGCAATCAGGTCACGCGCCTGTCCAGACATGAAAATCCGATTACGTCATCCGGTGTAGTACTGTTTTAATAAATGTTCAGAAGGAATCATATACAATATTAATTAATTGTACTATATTATTAAAAGACATTGTGCAAATAAAAGACAACGTACGGGATGTAAAATATTGCTTGTGGTAATGGAAGTGGTTTCGATAAGAAAAGTGCGCGAGAACTATTGGACTGCCAGTGCACCGAGCAGAGGAAGTGAGATACGGTTTGTGAAGTGGTAGTGAATTAGTCCTTGAGTGTCGCTATAGTACAAAGGAAGGAATTTTTGAGTATAGGAAGTGAAGGTGGGTGTACTAGTTTCGTTATGTAGGGGGACTGATAGGTTCTGGATAGGAACGTGGATAGGAAGTGAGGTAAAGGGGGGGAGTCCACAGAATTGATAATGAAAGTGACTGAAAGTAAGTAATGTAACCTAGGTACCATGTACACGCATGCAAAGGTGGACGAAAATAGGAAATTGTTATAGTACATGATGATAGTTAATGAAAGAAAACATATTATACTAAGATGTGAAGCTTGTGACCAATAACGGAAGTGGATGTGGTAAAGCCCGGCCACCAGTAGACTTTGTAAGTACAGTTAAAGTAATTTAGGTTGGATAGTCCGGTAGGCATGAGGGCTCTAGGGTAATAGTGTTCAGCTAGTGTGTTAAGTTTAGAGGATGTCGGGTGTGTTTGATATGAAGGTATCCATACGATTTTAACCGGAAGTAGATGGGAGGGGGTAGAAGGACCCTAAAGTTAACAATGTATTAAATAAAAATAAAAAATAAGTAAATAATTAATATAAATAATAGCTGTCCCTTAATTTTTAAATAAAACGTGTATTGCGGGTTGCCTAGAGTGTTAAGTATGTACCCAACCGTGATTAGATATTTTTAACGGAAGTATGTAGGTAATGATGTATGTTAATGGAAGCCGTAGATGAGTGGGAGTACCTGAACTTAAGAGCGCATGTTATATAAGAAAGCTAGGTTAACAGTGTATTTATTAAAAAGTTGAGAAAAATTAAAAAAAATATTAAATAGGTAGGCTAACAGTGCATGTGAGAAAGATTACTTGTAAAGTAGGGAGGGAGGGAGGCAACCAATCAGAGCGTAGCATTTGGGTCACACGCCTGTCCAGACATGAAAACCAGTCTGACGCTCGGAGTCCTATACCCGAGTTTCGCAGCCGCTGTATGAGTGGTGACGTAACGCGCTTGTCCACCGAGCACAAGTCCTCGCACATGCGCGCCAGACCAGCGGTCGACGCGTATATCGTAGGCTAAGAGGGTACGAAGGTAGCCGACAGTCGCCGGAAGTATCCGAAAGCATTTTATATAGTATAAGGTGGGAAAGGCTGCCATCTTGGGGAAAAGTGCATTTTATATAGTATAACATGGGAAAGGTTAGGAGTGTATTTTATATAGTATAACGAGGGAATTTGAGGGAAATTTGGGAAGGGGAATTACCACCAGGGACTTCCCTTCCGAAGGCGCCATGTTTCTGAATGGATGTGTTTAGTATTGCTAAGCTTTGCCACCAGGTGCGCATTTGCACAGAGTAAAATCGACATTTGTTATAGTGCATATACGAAATATTGCATTTGTTATAGTGTATATATGAGTAGAGTAACAACGCGCATGCGCGCCCGATCAGCAGCTGATGCGTACGAAGGTAGCCGACGGTAATAATCGAAGTTTAAAAGTGCATTTATTATAGTACATATATAAAAGGTCGCCATCTTTTTACATTTTATATAGTATAACGGGGAAAAGATTAGGAGTGTATTTTATATAGTATAACAAGGGAAATGCCGCCATCTTGAAAAAATTTCATTTTATATAGTATGATGTGGGAATTTGGAGGGAAATTTAGGAATTTGAGGGAAATTTAGGGAGGGAATTTTCCCACGGTGGGTTGGTAATATTAATTAATTAAAAGGTAGCGCCTTCATTTTCTGTGATACTACAGAGACCTGGATCTCGCTCGCCCCCCTTATGTCTACTTGAGACAACAAATCTAACATTGGATTGATAAAAAATTTTAATGTGTGCTTAAAAAACCACACAATTATACTACAGTATATCCAAATCATATTCTGTAAGTTTATTACAGTGAGCAGATGATTGTTTATTTATTAAAACAACTGTAAGATGCTTTATTTTAAATAAAATCAAGTACAGAATCAACTTTTATTTTTTTAACAACAAAAGTAAAAAATAACTACTACTAAATAATATCAAACGACATTAAGCCTCAGAGTGGCCGGGTTTATCCACTAGCTTATAAATGAGAAATCAACATATAATTTTGTATGATTATATAAACAGTATAGTTGCGAATAAAACAGAAATATAAAAATTAAATAGGGCCTCTTACTAGCTTGGTGGTTAGCACGTCTGCTTCATGTGCAGAGGGTCACGGGTTCATGTGCAGGAGGTCAACTTAGATACGGTTTTGGAACACTTTCCCCTAACAACGATTGGTATACAAAGTAAAAATGCCGTAGGCGTGGATGGAATAAAATATATATATATATATGAGGATGGATATTTAATTTATTGGCTGAATGTACCAATTACGTTAACTATAGTAAGAACTAAATTCCTCAATAGACAACACGTCATAACATAGGCAATGAATACAAATTTGTATCCATTGCCACAGGGGTGAACAGTGGGGGGGAGTGTTTTTGTCCGACAGTTCGTCCACATGCTGAGCCAGTAGCTGCCTATTTATTATTCTGTGCTTACAAGCATGCGTTTGGACGTTTATGAGTTAATGAGATGTGAAACATTGTGACTGCGCTCGTTCAGTGACCATTGTCGTTACGGACAATGCTGCAAGTCTAACGCTTCGACTCCTCCTTCAAGTTTGCTGGGACTTGTAGGTTTGTCAACGCTGCCAAAGCGTAAATATAATTCATCATGGAATGACATTTTTCGTGATGGTGTAATTCAAAGATAAAAAATTATTTTAAAATAGGCTTCTCTTGATTGAATAAAAATTTATTTTTGATTTATTTCAATTTAATGACGAAAAACGTTTTTAAAAACCTACCAAAAAATAACTATAGGCCTAATTTAAATAAAAACAGTTGATTAAGTTAAAAATATAACTAGATTATTATTGTATATTTTTCTAAATAGGATTTTGTTAAAATTAGAGAATAGGCCTATACTTAAAATATATAATTTTGTTAACACAAAATTTTGTTTTTGATATTCTAGTACTTTTTCTAATTTCGTTTTTAATTTATACGTATGAAAATTTAATTTAATTTTGTGCTTGGCTGTGGAAGACTATTTTTATTAATATTCAAGCAGCTACTTTATGTTTCTTCTCTTCCAATTTTTTTCTTTGTTAACTAAACTTGCTTTTGACCATATTTAGTATTAAAATTCAGTATTTAAAATAATTTCCACTTAATTTAAAATGATTTTCGATCATCTGTATTTATTTAAAATATAATTATCTGTTTTTGTTCATTTTTTCAAAATGATTGAAATGGTTTTAGAAATTAAATCGAAATATATAAAAAATTTTGTTATTCAGTGATGATAAGCCTCTTTGTTTAATTAACTGTTTATTTCTATAGCCAAAAGAATTGTGCTTAAAAATGTGGTTCGGATTCCAGTGGAAGTGTTTTAACTGTACTGGTAACTTGGTAATCTCTCAGAATAAGTCTACTTCAGTTAGTAGCTAGACTACCTACATCACTAATATTCATCCTAAATACACCATGTCTGATACACCATATAAAACACTATAAATGTATTCTCATTAGTATGAGATACACTAAAACATCCGTTATATGCTTTTCATAGATTTAAAAAGCGAAACATCAAAATATTATGTTGCATGTGTTGGGGTACCGTAACTTGACTTAGAACTTGCCAAAATATGATCAAAACTAAACTTTTTTCATACCACGTAGTTCGGAATCCACATAAATCTTCGTTTGCTCACAATAATTTAGCTAACCGAACTCAAAAATCGCTTTACTTAAATGTTCCCTTAAAATTTCATCGAAACAAACAATAAATTATTTATTTAACTGCTACAAATATATATATATATATATATATATATATATATATATATATATATATATATATATATATATATATACATATATATATATATTAGCTCACTACACGCTCAAAGTGCTCAATATAACTTTAGTTGGTTTCAATCAGTAAATAGCAATCAAACAACAACAATCTGCAGTCTTACCGTCAGCAGGCTAAAACGTGCTGTTGTATTTTAACTGTACGGTTCGTTTTATTATTATAATGAGTTATAGTGAACACTATAGACTTTTAAAGTTCCAATATACATATTTAAAAATTCAATTAAAAAAACACAATGTATTTTTGTTCCACTAGAATAGATCTTCACCTATCAAATGACACTTCAAATATAACGATATGATTATTATTCTATTACGGGCCAACTGTTTTAAATAGAAACCCATCTTTTTTGGCATTTTTCGTGAAGAGAAAAGATTACCAAAAATACTATAGATAAAGATAGTTCAGTTAGTATACAAAGAAACAAGCTAACAAAAGTACTACAAGCCGTATAGTAACAAGGGGTCTTCAGTTGTCATGCCACAACTTGAGCCGAACTCGAATAGCGTCAAATAATGGAACACTTGAAGTATTCATCCAGTCCACCATTACGGAGACCACTTGAATATATTCCCCCAGGAAATGTCCTTTTCACCAACCTTCCTTTCTGCAATATTGAGTGAAATCACGTTTGAGTTATAAATCGTGAAATGTCTGTGAGTTTTCGTCATTGGCTAAATAATTATATTTAAAGTGCATAAAACAAAGAAAATAAATGACAGACTGGTAAAACATTACCAACAGCAAAAGGGACGCAACACTAAAAAAAAAGAACAAAAGTAAAATACAAAATTAAAAACTACAAAAAAAAACAAAAATGTTGACTTTAAAAAATAAAATATGAAAAAATTAAATAGAAAAAATATACATGAGCAGGTTAACTTAACACGAAAATAATAACATAAATGTGGAAAACGAAAGAAATAGGGCAAGTAAAGAAAAAAAATCTTGGAGTGAAAATATCTATATTATAAAGAAACTACATAGAGAATAATAGTACAGGGAAGTAGAAGGGGAGGTAAAAAGATTAAAAAACTATATACTAATGTACGGGAACCATATTGTTATTAATGAGACGAAGTTAGACTATTCTCTCCTTTCTACCACTTAACCAAACTAATGTGGAAGAAAATTATTACGGACGACAAAAGGTTTTTTGGT
>JAQJVL010003596.1:0-58078 GCA_035578905.1 Stictocephala bisonia | reverse complement strand
AGACCGAAGAGAAATAATCAGCAAAAAGATTACTCATATCCTTGGGGCCCGTAACAATCCTGTCATCCAGCATGAGCTGAGAGACGTCAGACTTGCACGTTTTTGTGTTATTAATGTCACTCCAGAAGGCTTTGGGATTGGTTTTCAGCGAATCCTCCACCATTAAAATGTAATTCTTATTCTTTTTCTTCTTATTCTTATGCAGAAGAGCATAAGAATTAGCATAAGAAATAGTTTGCATTTTGATCGGACTCTATTAAAAGCGAAATAGATGTTATCACTTAGAGTTTGTTTGTAGCTTTTATGAAGACGCTTCTTGAGTATGACAATAATATATACTATTATACTAGAAGGTATGCTTTATATAAAGATATAATAGAAGGTCTATGCTTGAACAATCTAAAATACTATTATTTATTAGCGGCAGTGCCACTTTTACAAGAAATTTGTTACAAAGATGGCTTATACCTCAGTATATTCTATGATTATACTCATTATGAATCATTATCATTATGAAAACCTCAAAAATAGTCTAGGAACAAACTTTCAACGTAACAATCATAAAGCACAAGAAAAAACAAAAGCTCTTAAAACCAAGCAACAATGACCAAATGATTTATACAGAATCGACAACAAATCGGGCCTAAATGATTGTTGAATTGATCTAAAATCTATCAAAATAGTTAAGTTAATATTTGGATTGAGAACCGACACATGTAGAGGAGCTTTTTCAGGAAATAACTTACTAACTTTTTTCTTGTCTATATAGATACCAGTAATAAGCTTTTTTTAACCCTTTATAGGGCAGTGGGATAATAATTTCCCACCATGTTTTCCTACAAAACATTATTTATAACTTGAAATTACCACTGGGATAAATGGAGGGCTCAGAATTAAAGTGAACCAAGTCCACAAAATGTGATTCTGAGTTACAGAGGGTTAAAGTTGAAGGCTTTTGGTTGAATCCCAAAGTGTAGCAATATTTTTTTTCACATTCAGTTTAAAAGTTTAAGGACTAACTTAGACAATGAAGTAGCTTTCATAATTAAAAAAAATTTCTTTTGTAAGAAAAAAAATATTTTAAAGTAAAAAAGTGGACTTGGTCTGTTTGTGCTCTGAAATTTTTTAGGATATAAATGAACCAACTCTAAGTACAATTAAAAACTACTTTATTTTTTGTTCAAAAGTAACTTACATGTCAATTTAAGTATTTAAAAACATAACTTCAGTTAACATGGAGATTTAATCAATTTTATCAACATAAATGTATTCATCATGAAGGATGTCATCTCCTGCTGCGTCTTCGAGGGATTCTCCACTCAACCGCGTCAACAATGGGCCTGGGAGACCTCGGAAAAAAGCATGATGGATGGGAGGAATGTAAGGCAGCAGTGAAATCATGTCTTCTTTCTTCTTGTGGTTCATGGCTCTGCGAGTTGGGTACAGTAAATCCTGTTCTACATCTAATAAGCTTTTTATTCCTTTTTGTTTTTTTTTTGACAAGGTCAACTGTGCGAAAAGATTCCAAATCACTAAAGGACTCCTTGAACTTCATTTTAAACGGTTCACCCTTTTCAAATCTCAACCATCGCATTTTTAGCCAGTTCAGTGGGTTTTTTTCTGTGTCTTTTTTCCTGTTAGTCACATGAGCCTCAAGTTTTTTTGTGCTCAAGAACTCTTCTCTTTGCATTTTTACAACTTTGAACTGCGGCTGTTTCTTCTTTGCCATTTCAATAATTCTATACCACTCCTCTGGGACATAAATAGAATCATGCTTTTTACTTTCCCTTTCTATAATCCCAAATTCCCCATCATTTGGGAGGTATGAATGTCCCGATACCAAAAATTTTAAATCTATCACTTGTACAGCTAGTAAGGGATCCTGAACCAGTTTTAGCAAAGTCAAACTGGTTTTTATATTACGGTTTTGACCAGTGCATGAATCGGAGAACAAAACTACATGTTTGTAAGTCTGTGCATTTTCGTATAGGTGTTTGCGAATGCACGAAACAAGGTCCTCGGAGCCTCTACCACCATTTGTTTCGTCCCAGACGTGCATGTATCCTGTGTTTTTATTGAAACAATGGATTCCAAAGTTATAAATGTAAAGGTTTCTTTTGTAGTAGGCGACTGATGTAGTCATTTTTGGGAATGCTAGTGCCTTTTGTAAATCAAACGTACACACATAAATCTTGTCTGAACAGGCTTCTTGAGAATTTTTTTTAAGCTCTGCACGTGCTAGTTCGGCGCGTCTTAAATGTAGTTCTTTTTCTGTCTTTAAATCAGCTAACTTTGTACTGTCAGTTTCAACTTGAATTTTTTGGTGCAACTTGTCACAATAACTACAACTATCTTTAGACGGTACTTTAAAATGCAAGTTAAATTTCTTAGTAAACACTTGATAGTAATACTTTTCTTTGCAAGGTTCCTTGTTTTCATTAACACATTTTTCTTTATATAAATCAAACATTTTTTTAATGCTTAAGTTAGGGTTCAGGTACTTCCTGTTACTATTATCCTTCCTCGTATAATGACTTTGATAACAAGGAAATGAATTTATGTGGTTTACAATATCAGTGTCATCAATTTTATTTTTTGAGGAATTTTTACCCCTTCCGTCTAGTACTGCATGAACTTCTTCTTTGGTCAAACACCTATACAATCTGCCCCAACTAATTTGCAACATTTTAAGAAAAAAGGTTTTGCAAACCCTGTTACTATTGGCACCATTTGGTATAAAGTATTGGTAAACTTTAGATTTCTCAGGACCTGATGCATCTCGTTGGCGATGTCTCTGAACAGCCAAAGACTGTACTGCGCCACGCAAAAAACAGTTTTGTTTAGAATAATCAGCCAATTTCCAAAATGACTCATAAAAGGCAATCAATACTTCTTCAGAAGTGAATTTTTCTCGGCACTTTCTTGGGCATTTACAATCAAACCCACTTGGAAAAATCTTGGCTGGTTTTACCTTGTTTTTTTGAGTGGTGTATTCTTTACCAGTGTTCCTGGCTAACTTCCGCTTGTTGATTTTCCAGTTAGATTCGTTTATTGGCCGCTTACGTCCTCTAGGAACCTCTTCATTAGGCCGATCTTCTCCATCTGAAAACAAAACGAAATACAAAAATGAACAGTACATTTTATTTAGGGTCATGTATTTGATTTGAATACGTGAATTTATTTGTAAAAAGAACTAAAAAGTTGTTTGATTTAATTTTTACTTTTGTTTCCTCTGAAAAATTGCTGTGCTCCTATTTTATGCCATACACCATTTGGGTAGCCTACCTGCTTGGGAGGCTGCTGGTAAGACCACTTGAGCTGTTGTACTGGCTGTAGTTGTGGGAGGGTTGCAACTCTGCACAAACCTGATGCCAGGCCTCCCCTCATCATCTGATGGAAGAATGAAGTCATCGTCATCCGATGAAGGTAGTACAATGGCCGAAGAACTTCCTCCACTACCTGAAAGAGATACCATATTTCAAGATATTTAAGGAACTAAGAATGGAGTTTTAGTGTTTAAATACTTGATTTTGAAAATGTTTGCATTTTGTTATGTAGACTTTGGTTTTTTTTACTAACATACAAAGCTACTTAAAAAATCCTATGTAGGCCTAATATTTTCTCAAAATTAAATCCACACATACTGTTCGTACCTTTTTCTTTGACCCTGATGCCTTGTCCGGATGTGGTGGGTTCTGAAGAAAATTGTGGTCTGCCTTTTTTTGACTTCGTAAGCCGTCGTTCTAATCTGGCAGATGGAGCAATCTCGCTGTCATCAGATGAGTCACTACCTAAAAAGTAAAACTTGACTAACAACTGCTGTTTTACTGCAAATAATGTAACTAGTCTACAGAAACGTTTTGTACTGGTATGGTAACTCATTTTTTATCTACCAACAACACTGACATCAAAGTTAGCTAACCTAACCTAAAAATTGTAAGATTAAACTTACCTGTATAACATTTTTCTGGCGACCATTCTTCTCCAGATCCAGAAGAAAAGTCCATTGTAGGACAATGTAACAAGATTAAGACAACTGGTATTAACTATTAATATACCTAGAACTATTAATCTGTCCTAGAAAACTCAGATTTAATACAAGCAACACACTCTGAAACAACAAAGAAACAGTAAACAAAGGACAGCTGGACTTGGTTCACTTGTGTTCTGAATAATTTCACAATTCTCTCAGTGTGCATTGAGACTTACTGCTACCTAGTGGCAACAATGAGAACTAGGACTTGGTTTGTTAATGCAGTGAAATTATACTGATATTTAAAATGTTGTGGCACTGCTAACTAAAAAAAAACAAAAAATGGACTTGGTTCACTTTAATTCTGAACCCTCCAAATATTTCCCACTTACTAAATGAACACACAGAATGTTTATGCAGTTCTCTATGATGGTTTTAGAGGTGTTTTTTTTTACCCCAGCTGTTCTGTGAGAGTAAATGTCAAAAAGTGGGAAATTATTATCCCACTGGTTCTTTTACTGCTCTGCATTTGTTTGTTTACTAGTTCCTGGAAGAAAACATTTATTTTTGAATTGGACAGATCATCTTTGGAAATATTTTAATGAAAATATCAAAATCTACATATATTTTAGTTCCTAAAAATCCATAAATGAGATCATTTTATCAATGCATAGGGCTAACCAATTACATAAGAGTTTTATGTTATTTCAAGGTTATGTTTGACATCAAATTTTATTTATTTTTGGATGCTTTATTTTTATGGACTACAGTTCTAAATTTGTACGATTCCATACATTACAAGGTCTAAATTATTAATATAAGTCCAATATCTTGATAAGTTATTGCGCAAAGATAATTTTGGTGATATTTGAAAGTTCGACATAGGCTAGCCTAGACCTTGGTGACTGAAGGGCCTTTTAGCATTTGAAAAAAAAATCCACAATATCCCCATTTTATTATTAAAATATTTCAACTAAATTTCAAATAACCATATTTCAATGTACCAGCACAAACCTTAGAGTTCCACACTAATCATTTGCATAAATGAACACTGGGATAACTATTTCCCACTTTATGTCAACGTTTAGTGACCACTGGGATAATAATTTCCCACCCCATAAATATATCAAGTCAAATAATTCAAAGCATGCCAATGTAATTTTATTATATATAAACATGCCCTAAATCAAATTCTTTAATAAAAAATTTAAAAAAATTAGTCCCACGTTTATGCCCTATAAAGGGTTAATAAAACATAAACATTTATTTAATTTCCGAAATAAATACCACTCTATGTCATGTCTCCTTCACTCTTACTATACCACAGCATAACACAACCTCTTAGAAAAAAAAAAAGAAAAAAAAACAGTCATATCTTAACATAATAAAACTGTTTACTAATTAATTTCCTTCATATATTAAATGTGAATGTGTTGGGGATAGATTCAGAGGCAAACTCAAGTCATTTTTATCAAGTAAAGAATACTACAGTATCCAGGAGTACTTTACTGTTAAGAAACATATTTCTGTTAGAGTTTATTTTATTCTATTCTATTGACCATATTATGTAACTCCTGTGTGACAATTGTCCATGCTATGTAAATAGGAGACAATTCTTGATTCTATGACAAAATCAAATCAACAAAGTAGTCACAATCAAGCTGGACTGTCACTCACTAGTCTACAATTAATTATGTAATTCTATATAATCCAGCCGGTTTACCTCTGAGGTTTGCGGGCTAAACTGGAAAATCGACACAAGCAACGTCGCATCCATACTCACGCAGACCTTCTCTAAATTGTACATCCGGTGATTCATAATCGGGAAGAATGTAGGAAGGTACACAATTATTGTTTTGTGTTTAACTGATAAGTACTTGTTTACTGTTTACAAATATAAAAAAACGAAGTCAATCTGACAAGTTTAACTTATAAAAACTATCAGACCCTGGTAGTGATTTATCTAGACCGGAAACAAATTAGCCGTGGGTCAAGAAGGAACCAAGCGCAGAAGATATACAAAGTTGCCATGTTGTTCTCCCCTCAGAGGTAAAGTTAGAACGGCTGGACTATAGTAGGTGAGGATTCTGTATTTTAATGTTTGGAGAGCTACCTCACTGGCCTTATATTTTACAGTTAAGTTTGTCTTAGACTCCTGTGCTTTCTTGAGAACCCCAAGGCTCTTAAACCTGTCTTTTCTAAATTATAACTAAATGACATAACAACTTGTTGAGAGCAATGCGCGTAAAACATAACATTTTCTTAGTTGTACTACTGCGACGTTGTCAGTTACATGACGGATGAGCTTAAAGACAGATTGCAGCGTTCCCAAAATTATTCTATCCGCCTTTATTTGACTAGGAAGTATGCTAAGTAAAGTGGGTTTATTCAGTTCATTGTATTGGGGGCCAGGTGTTAGAAAATACTTATCGTTTACTTCACTCCACTCATCGCACATATTGTTTTTAGATGTGCATAAAGTAATGTTTTAATTTAATTTTCAACTTTTATTAGGAGCAGCTATGTGATGTTTGCTGATGATTGAAATATTTTTTCTTAGTACAACGGCTGAGACAGAAATACGTACAGTGTAAATTAAGGACTACAAAAATAAAATGCCACCAGGGGCTGACATTTTCTGATAAAAAAGTGTAGTGTCCCTCCTGTTAAAGCTCTTATATTTTCTTAATATATAAAAATGAGTACCTGAAAATTGTTGTCATTCCATCAATTGACAACGGCTTAACACATTTCCTTCACTTTTTTTGTGTTTAAGATTCCTAATTTTTCGTAGAATGTTCTTCAGGAAAGAAAAGTGAAAAAATCAAAATGAAATTGGAAGTTGTTGGAAAACTAACCGAGGAGTTTTAGTTTGATTTGTTTACTAACAAAACAAATGAAATGCAGATTTTAAATATATGATGTAATGTTTCTGCAACTAATTTGTTTGTTTATACATATGTTATATTTTATTTTTTGGTGATAAAGTGGATACTGAAATATACTTCTGCATCCAGTCAAAAAATAATATGCTGTGTGAAATATTGGTATTATAAATTAATTTTATATTAAGATATTTACTAACATTATATTAATTTTCGACTGAATACGATGCAGTCATTACAATGCTATTTATATTATGATCCCGTTCATCGTATGGGTTAAAAGTTGTAGAGTTTACTCCCGGGAAGGCTTCTGGTGTGCTTGTATTCTTATCCGACTCTAGGGCTCCACCCTACTGGCCTTTTAAGTTTCAATTTTATTCTTATCTAGTTATTTAATTTAATTAATTCATCATCAGCAGTGAAAAGAGGCATCAGGTTAAAGGCATTTTTCTGTCGACTCCTAATATACTTTCAGTTTTTAGAAAAGATTATGTTTGTGGGCGCCACTGAAAAAAGAAAAAAAAATCATAGTGATACAGTCCAAATTTCCAAACGAGGCCGTACGCCAAGCTTCCCCACGAAGCCGCAGGCCGAGTTGTACAAAGGGGCTAAAGCAGAGTTCCCAAGTGAGGTTGAAGGCCGAACATCCCTCATGAGCGCAGGGAATGACGAGGTTGGCACGTGAAGCTACCATAAATAAACTAAAACATTACTGTTTGTAATTTAATCCCGTAGCAAGGCACGGGTAAACAGCTAGTCACCTTGTAAACGTTTTCCTTCACAAATGGAATATTTCCTAATAGTTTGAAAAGAATCAGTAGTTAAACCTAGTTATAATAAGTATAGCACACAGAGCTGTAACATTTATAGACATATATCTCAGGTATATGTTTTCAACCCCTACACTCATACACTCTTTCAGTGCATTGGCAAAACTTGAAAGATATGACATTCGTGGCCCTCCTTACTCGTGGCTCAAATCATACTTGGACGACAGAAGTCAATGTGTTCAAATTGGTGATTCATTTTCTAATAGTAAAAAAGTTCATTGTGGAGTTCCAAAGGGGTCTATTCTAGGCCCGGTTCTCTTCCTGGTTTACGTTAACGAGGTAGGGTCTTCTGTCTTGAGTGGAAATATCGTTCAATATGCGGACGATACAACACTCTGCTTCAAAGCTGAGTCCATTCCTGCACTTGAAATTGAAGCGTTCACTAATCTTATGCCTGTGTTCAGCAATTTGAAATGGAATATTTATCTACAAACCATTCAAAAACAAAATACATTCATTTTTCTTTAAGAGATCAAGAGTCTTGCTTAAAGCCACTGATAATGGTTGATGGCATTCTTCTTGATGAAACAAACACTGTCAAGTTCCTGGGAATTCACCTAGATAGGGCGTTGACCTGGAGCTGCCACATTGACAGCGTTTGTGCAAAAATTGCCTCTGGTATTTTTGCTTTGAGAAACATTTCAAAATTTTGCACAGTTAAGGTACAGTTAATGGCCTATTTTGGTCTCATTTACCCTCACCTTACCTACGGAGTAAGACTGTGGGGTAGCTGTTCCTTAGACAAACTTCAAAGAGTCTTTCGGCTACAAAAATGAGCAATACGAATAATTTCCAAATTAAAAGTTAGAGAGTCATGCAAACAGTCCTTCAGGGAATTAGGTTTGCTAACGCTGCCTTGCATTTACATTTTGGAGACTGCACTCTATTGTAGATTCAAATGTAATTTAACACGAGGTAGCGACATCCATCAACACGAAACAAGAAGTAGTCACAGTTTTAGAGTGGCTCGGCACCGTACATCGGCCCTGGAACGCAAACCGTCTGTAGCAGGCGTCAAAATTTTAAACATTCTCCCAGATTATATAAAAAGGGAACAACATTTCAACAAATTCAAGTCTCGATTAAAAGGCTACTTAGTGGCTCTCGCTTGTTATTCTATGGGTGAATTTATAGCTGACTCCTAATTTGTGGACGGCTCGGGAGAGATCCTTGTATGAATGTTAGTGCTGTAGAAGAGTGTTTGTAGTGAATGAATGCGTTAATCTGTGAACGAATGAACTCCCCCACTAAGCTTTGCTGGAATTGTTACTATAGTTATTTTATCACATCACTTAATGTATCATTAGTTTGTAGGATCATTTTTATTATAATATGACTTTTGCTATACGATATGTACATATTGTCAAAAAGCAATAAAACTATTTCATTTCATTTCATTCACTCTATCTGCCAAACTCTCGCTTTTCATAGACGATACCTTTCTATCAATATCCAGTTCTAATTTTACTAAGTTGGAACGAATGGTGTTTTTTAAGCCTTATAAACAGTCTTAAAGAATAAGTAAGCAATGACGTAATATTAGCAGCATGTTATGGTCTCATATATCCCTACTTAGCTTACGTTATTCCTAGTTGGGGTCATGATAGTCAAAAAGTCATGTACGTGTTCAAGCTTCAAAAACTGCTGTGAGAACAGTCTTCCCCTGTATAGACGTCAGCCCGGGAAAGAAGCATATCGAGAATAAAGAATTTTAACATTACCATCCATGCACATCTTCGAAACTTTATAATTTTTCAGACATAATATTTTTAAATTTAACTTTTCTATAGAAACTTCTTATTCTCTCCGTTATTTTTGATGGATAAACAGTTTTTATTCTATCCGTTATGATATGAATAAACCGCCAATCCCCAAACATAAATCATTCATATTCGCCTTAAAATACCAACAACGTTGTGTCGGCGTCTCATATATGTAAGAATTGTAAAACGTTTTTATAAAAAAACATTAAATTTACAACGGGATAAATCTCTTTAATAGTTTTCAAATGTTCCTTAGGTTGTAGTCAAACACATATAAATTCAGAAAATAGCTTAAATCCTATAAAATAAATCTTGCCGCTTACAGCCTTTGGGAATTTTAGCCAGGAACCTAGTTATACCTTCTTTATTATTGGTTTAATTTAATCATATTGTATCTGTCAAGGACTTGGCTAATGCGAATTGTATTGTCAATTTTTGCTTAATAAATTAGTTTGAAATTCTGCTCAATTTGGTATATATTGGTGACATATCAAGAGTCTAGTCTTTTTTATGTACATTGAACATTTGCTTACTGAAAGAGTGAGACTAACTTTTCCATTTCCTACAACAATTGTAATTTCATTTAAAAAGTCCATAGTTTTTAATTTTAGTTTGGAATATTTTATATTGTTTTGGCACAGTAATGAATGTTTGCATTTTTCTTAAGATTCAGTCATAGGCCTTCTATTATACTATAATAATACAATAGAAGGTCTATGGTTCAGTTAAGACCCAAAGATTATATAATTAAAGTAGATTAATAAAGATTATAGTTTTATAGCCTTTGGTTAAGAAGAACTAACATTGAACTAAGGAATGTTGGACTAGGATCAGTGAGTCAGTTTAGAGACAAAGGCAGACGACACTATAGTCAAGATGTCATTAAAGGCACTTGTTGGTCAAAGTAAGAATATTATCTAATTAAATTGAATAATGCTTTTATAGTTTCAAAGACTGTATTCTGTTTTAGTAAAGAATATTAATTTTCATAATTCAGCAATGGTTTTCCCAGTTGATGTAATTTGTAGATATTTTTTTTTCAATGTTGTCAACATTTAATATTTGTTAAGAATACACTTTAATCTTCAGTAAATAATTGTTGATAGTTGGTATTAGAACCAAAGAAGTACATGTAAATCTAAAATTTCAGAATGTTTTTATGTCATAAGCTAATAGGCCACTTTAAACCGAAACAAAACACCTACAGGGCTGAGTGGTTGCAGACTAGGCCTAAGGTTGATTATATATTTAATTCCGCATGCAAATGATTCCCTCAAAAATGCTCAAGTTAGGAAGAAGATAGCTGAATGAGATTTATTTTTAAACTAATGGGCCAAGGACGTTGGACAAAACCTGGGCTCCGCCCCACTGGCCTTAAACAATCTAAGTTTCTACCACTTTGGTATTTTATCAAAACATATAACAGCAGTTAACCTTTTTAATTATCATGCTGGTGTAAATATTGTACATTTTTAGTGTGGATATAAAACCATCTGATTTTTGTTACTTCATAAATATAGCTGTAAAACAAAATCATATTAAATACTTGTCCAGTTGCTTTTAACAGTCCTATAGTACAGGTTTTCTAATAATGCTAACATAATCGCACATTGAAATGTCACTAGCATAGTGAGTGAGACTTACTACAAACTAGCATTTACTGAGGCCGAATATGACAGTTGTGTAGTAACTGGCGCACAAAGTGTGCAGTGGTATCATATAGTTCATTTTTTAGATCTAGTCTATATCAATTAACCCTAAATGTGGTTGCCAAATTTAAAAAATATATTTAAAAATGATTTTCAAGAAATACGAGGTTGGAAAAACTCATTTGTATATAAGGAACTTTATTTACCAAATTTGGAATTTTTATCTCACTTAGTTTTCCAGTTATGGCACTTTAAAGTTTTAACGTTTTTCAATTCCTGCACTCTGGATAGCACCAAACAAAACATGACATAGAAAAGAAAATAATTTCTCATTTCCTCATTTGACATGCAATCTTTATGAAATTTTCAAGGCAGGTTCTTTGTGTACTAAGGAATTTAAAAAAAATTACCTCACTAGTCTAAGTTAAATCTAAAATATTATAAAAATTACATGTTTTATTTTTTGTTCAGTTTTAAAAATGCAAACATGTTTTACGTTAAATTCAATATCTCAAAAAGGGAATGAGATAATAAAGAAATCTTTTTTTCCTAAATTATCTGCATGGTATGGGCTTTAATTTAGTAAAATGATTATTCTGTGTATTTTGTTCCTTTTATTTCTAAAATGTATTGCAAGTTTAAATATATTAATTACAAGTGATGTGAGTTCTTTCAATAACAATGAATAACTATAGCTTTTAAAGGAAAGATATAAACTGCATTTTAATATTTGGAAAAGTATATGTAATAGTAAGCAATGTGAATTAAAAATATTTGAGTTCAGATATGATATATAGGCCCAGTATTAAAATATAAACTTAATATTTACGTACAAATTAAGTATACAGAAACTGTTCTTACACACACCAAATGTATATCATCAGACCCATTTCACTGAGAAGACTTGCAAGCTAATTTACTAATTTTTTTGTTTGAATATATTTTCAACTAATCTGGTGCACTCTGGTGGGAATCGATAGGTCCTTCCCGTTGAGGTGTGTGGAGGCTCAACCACTGCAAGGATGTGTGGAATTGGCATGTCACATACATCATCTCGTTTGGGCTAGTAAAAAGAAGGGGATGGTCCTGCTGATACTTTACTGTTACATCTCCATCTTCTTTGGCAACATTTGTTATTATTCCATAGTACCAGAGATTGTCATATGTACAAGCAATGAAGCAAGAGGGATATAGATCTTCTTCTTTAACATTTGAAGTTAATCCTCTTCTCAAGTTGAATGTTAGACTTGGTTTTTCATCGCAACTGACTCGTCTTGCTTCTATAGTTCCAAAACAGTCAAGGGGTCTGTAGTTGTGAAAACTTCTAGTACCTGGAAGGGTATTCAGACCTTCAAAGCGTTTTGCGAGCTTGCAATGAGTCTGATCTACTGATTCTTTTGAGATGAAGTAGAAATTGATTTTGGCAATGTTGGATTTACAAAATTGAAAAAAGGTAGTTGCAGTCAGTATTTGATTGTCAAGAGGCCTTTGATGACTTGATGTTCGCGCCAACCGCTTAACAGTTCCTCCAATACCGTCGCATTCTGTTTTGCCATGGCTTGTAGCGAAGAAAGACCATTGGCCTTTAATTTTAAGTCTTTTTCATGAAGGGAAAGGTTCATGAAGTTGTATTTGTTCTTGTACTGCCCTGCACAACTGTCACTATAATAATGAACGTCTGTGATGTTAGGAAAATTGTCCTTGAGAAATTGTATCTGGGTTTCTTGAATTTTATAAAACATACAAACATCATGATTCAAGTCATCAGAAATGATACAGTGGGATGAGACTAATTTTTCCTGGTCAATTCACAAATTGATGATTGCTGGATGAACAGTACAGGAGTCTCAGGTCCAGTGGTAACCCTGGACCTCATCTTGAATCATAAATGAGTAATTTTCACTAAAATCCATTGATATGATGGCTATATTTGACTCACAAGCATTTTTAAGGCTTTTAAAGTAGCTTGACTGGTTTTTGGCAATGTAAGAATGAGGTATTAACTTTTCTACTTTGGACGTCAGTTCATCAACAATTTCATGAATAGGTGATGTTTGTGTTACCATCTGCGTCCGATCTGTAGTAACCCATTGCTTGTAATCTATTCTATCATCTTCTTCATAGTTTTCAAACTTGATTTGTAAGAATGTGGTCAGATTTTCTTTAGATGGACATTTTTCACATCGCCTAAACATACAGTTTTGATTTGAATTTTCAGACAAAATCAGTTTTTGTAGATCACAACTCTCTTCTAGTTGTGCTGCATGTATTAGAAGTATTACATTTTGTTGGATAGTAAATACACAGACAGAGTGAGTTCCACTGGCACCAGCCAGAACACACCATTTGTTGCGAAGTGTACAAAACTTAGAGAAGCCTATTTTTATTTCAGTATATTCCCACTTAAAGTTAGCAAAAAATTCATTCAGATTACTTAAAATTAATCTTTCCTTCTCATATTGTTTTTTCCCTAAGCTTACTACATCTTTCATACCAGGTAAAACTCTTGACTGCTCATCACTCTGATAGAAATTGACAACTAAGTCAACAACCTCGGGACTCAGTATCTTTCCTTTTCTTGCTTCAGGTTCGGCCAAAAACCCTTTTCTTTATATAATTTTTTGTTTGTCTCATAGAATAATGGACACTTCAAAAGTATCTTTGATTTTTGTTCTCGACCAATTCAGTGATGCGGGAATTGTCAATAGTTGTATTTTCTTCTTTATCGAAAGTTTGGTCAGTTCACTTTTTATGTTCTCAACAAGTAAGTCCATTTACGCTGTTTTTTGCTCAGTATTTTTTTTTGTAATTTAGGTACTTTTGATGGCATATCAATATCTAAAACTGTCTCAGTTTTCATTAAAATTTTTCATGTAGTTTTTCTAGTTTATTTTGAGCATAACCAATTTTTAAGTTTTCATTCAATCAATGCATGTAATTTGAAAGGTGAATACCATACATTCGTCAAAGAAGCGTTTAAAGAATCAACAGCCTTTTCTTTTTGTAATTGAGTTTCAGTTTCAGTTGACATGATAAAATAATCATCACCTTGTTCACATCAACTTGTTCATCATCATATCACTCACATCATCATCATCTTTTCATCAACTTCTTCACAGTTAATTGGAGTTGAGAATATAATTTTATAGCAATTAGTACATAACTTTTCCCCAGGTTTCACTTTTAGACATTTTGTGACACAGGATTCACTCTGCTGTAAATTTACTACTCTTAAACTATTTTTAATGCGTTTCTTGTGATTTTTACAGGTATATGGATCACAGCATACCTTTTGTAGGAATTCATACTTTGTCAATAGTAAACTCAGATGTATGATAAAAACAGATGTTTATTATTTCTTTACTATCTAATTCACTTCTTGTCTTTATTAAGTTAAGTTCCTCATCAGACAGATCACACACATTTTCCAACCCCTCTTTTGCGACATAAGTGGTTTTATGGCAATCTGTCAGTTTTAATAACCCTATACTACACTTACTGTCCATTTTAAATTACTGTAAACTTTATTTAAAAGCAAGTTAAATTGTTCTTCTTCATAATTGGATTGTGAAAAAATAAAAATGTAAGCAATTCAGTAGAAACAATTTCACCAAACAGATTAACTGAAAATGTAAATTTAAAACTAATTATCTTTGTGTATTTAAATTTGTATTATTTTAAATTCATGTAAATAAACATAAATTAAAAAAACCTTTAGAAATAAATTCACCTATACACTAAAGAAAGCTAAACACCACTTATAACAATGTTTACAGTACAAGTAAATGTCACACAACACAAATTTATTACAATATAAGCATAAAATGCACAAATATATTACAATACAAGTACAAAATGCACAAATATTATGGTGATCGATTTCGGTGAACCACGATTGTCTGTATAGAAACCAATGTGAATCCCTCTGGTCTGAGGAAGGTGAGCGTGGTTCACCGAAATCAATTACCATAATATTTGTGCAATTTGTACTTGTATTGTAATATATTTGTACATTTTGTGCTTATATTGTAATAAATTTGTGTTGTGTGACGTTTACTTGTACTGTATATGTACCAACACGTATTATGCTAATTAAAAAACTAACAATGTTTACTCAAGGAGCACTAGCAATAGACTGACTCACAATCAACAGTCAGAGTGAAAAGTAACTGCAGCCTGTCAAGACATGAAAATTTCCTGTAGCAACTTGCTGCTTGTTGAGCCAAACTATCTGCTTGTCTTATTTTTAGACTTGAATATAAAATGAATGTTAACTTTCAACTATATTCATGTAGCATGAATGCATACTATATTCAATCAAAACTTCTAAGTGAACATATTTACATTTATATTACAAAATGTAGAATTGCTTTTTATTATTAAATATTATAGATTGTGTTTTTGAATTAAAAAAAAAAAAAAAAAAAAAAATGATAAATTATTACGCAATAGTTTCTTATTAAAAACCTATACTTCACAAATAAATATTGAAATTTATTAATAGCTAACCTTTTATTTAAAAGCTATAGGTATTCATTGGGATTGAGAGAACCTCACATCACTAGTAAAAAATATATTGAAACTTGCGCACTTAAGAAATAAAAGGAACAAAATACACAGAATAATTATCTTACTAAATTAAAGCCCATACCATGCAGATAATTTAAGAAAAAATTTCTTGATTATCTCATTTCCTTTTTGAGATATTGAATTTAACGTAAAACATGTTTGCGTTTTTAAAACTAAACAAAAATGTATTTTTTTATAATATTTTAGGTTTAACTTAGACTAGTGAGGTAATTTTTTTCAAATTCCTCAGTACTCAAAGAACCTGCCTTGAAATTGTCATAAATATTGGGTGTCAAATGAGGAAATGAGAAATTATTTTCTTTTCTATGTCATGTTTTGTTTGGCGCTATCCAGAGTGCGGGAATTTAAACACGTCAAAACTTTAAAGTGCCATAACTGGAAAACTAAGTGAGATAAAAATTCCAAATTTGGTAGTTTTACTTATCCTTACATATACAACAAAGCTACCAAGTTTCATACACATCTGAGATGGTGGGTGGTAAGAAAACTTATATTTCTTTTGCTTCTAGTGTCATAAGATGAACTTGTTCTTGAAGTGATAGGTTTGGTAACTTTTTATAGCATAGATAACCAGATAAATAATCATATATAAATTTATTACAATATTAATCTAATCTGACAAAAAGTGGTTGACAATGTTGCAAAGGGGGTGAAAGCCAGAAATAATCCGGATAACGTTTTTCTGTAAAATCAGCACTTCATTAACTCTGCTAGAATTACCTCAGAACAGTAGGCCATGCTTAATATAGATTGAAAAAAAGCAAAATAAGCCATTCTAACATAATTAGGAGTTACACAATGTTTTAGCCGACTTAACAGATAAACAACTCTGGAACGTCTAGAAAGAATGTAATAAATATGGCTTCCCAAGTAAGCTGATAGTTAACAAAGACACTCAAGAACTTAACACTATTACCATTATCAGCTGTTTAAGTCAACTTCCAATACATATCGAAAGCTATTATAAGTGACACGCTCATCCAGTGCAATTTAGCTCATCCAGAGATAAGACGTCAGGAGGCCCTGCTTAAATTATTTAATAAGATAGCCTACTGAGGCTCCTTGCCAGGCTTCAGAACAGCTACTACTTTCGATCACTTGAATACTTTTGGCAAATTACCAATAGCTAATGTATTGTAGGCTGTTTTAAATTATTGTTTCACTTTGCTGCCAGCATGCAACAGAACTTCTGGAAAACCCGCTGCTTTCCCTGATGGTATAGCAAAAATCGCCTTGTCTATATCTTCCTCTTTACAATTTCTAGAGACTTGTGGAGGTGCCAGTTGGCTCTTTTTTTATTTAATTCAAGTTGAAAAGCACATGTTTGTCAGAAGGATGGTGAGCTGACTTTGAAAAGTTTACTATAAGTTTAGCTATATTAGAGGCCTTCGGGCAGAGCACTTCTCTTTGATTTGGAGATTTACCAGTAGTGATTTTTAATTGATTTTTATTTGATTACTGATGTGAAGTAGTCAGCAAAAGCTAAACTTCTCACGTCAACTGTAACTTACAAAATTTTGAACATTGACTGATATTCACGTAATTTCACCATAATGTAAATACTTATAAATATTACTACTATTAATGAGAATAAAACAACAAAAAGGACGAAGCTTTGGAAAACTAACTGAATCATATTTAACCTTGTGTTTATGAAATTAATAACAGTTAAAAGAATTATACATCTTTATTTATAAAAGAGGATGTTTGTATATATATATGTTTGAAGTTTATGCGCTGCCAAACCATCCAACCGATCGCCATGAAACTTTAAGATGATGTCCTGTATACTCCCGAGATGGTTTCTGTGAAGTTTGATGCAGATCCGTCCACAGGGTCCCGCCCCACGGGCTCCTAAAGATCCCACGTTATTCTTATGGAGCTATTTAATTGATTTATTCATTTGATTAACAGCTGTTAAATAAAAACAAATTGAATAAAATTGTGTTAGGCTAAACTTTTAAAATTAAAAAAAAAATTGGGTGTGCGTCGGACCACACGGTGGAAGTTATACTTCTTTGGCCATTCTCATACACCCACTCACGCACACAAACAGACAGGATATATAAATGAAATATAAGACATTTTTCAATATTATTCAATATATTTATCTTCAATATATTATACGTGACTTCATTATTATATTATACACCTATATTATCATATCAGTAATTTCTTCGATTAAATTTCTTCGATTAACAATCGATTAATCGATAGTTCTTAAAAATTTGTTCTTACTTTTCAGCGTGACGCGGTTTCTCGACCAACATCCCATCCCAAAGTGTCTAACGGGCGCAAAGAAGTATAACTTCAATAATTGAGTACAGTATTAAATCATATATAACATCAGCTGTTCTAAACTGGATATAAATTGGACACAGTATAAACTGAAAGCATGCTGTACATTTCGATTATATAATCAAATTCAATATTATGACCAGTGAAACGGGCGGGTTCAGCTAGTCATTTATAAATTTAATTGCATATTTTTTCTAACTAGATCCTATTTTTTGTTACAATAACTTATATAACACTTTTAAATGAAACTAAATAGGTTTATATGTTCTTGTAGACAATTTCATAAGACTGGTCTGTCAATAACAATTGAAATTGTAAAATGATAGTAAATGTGGCTGACTACTCTATTAAAGATTTGATAAAATGATCGTGACTATTTTAATTTTTTGTTAAACATTCTCACTATTTCATAATAAATTGTATTTTTCTTGTTACAAAAATACCTATTTATAATAAAGAAATTGAGTATGTATAATTATGATTAATTTCAAATTTTTAATATGCGTAACTCTTGGCAAACTGTTTGTCCTTATTTTTGTATCACTTCTATTTACTTCTGTTTTGATCAGCTCTGACTCAACAAGTGATGTTTTATAAATAAATATGGAAATATTTTTAAATCCTGTGCATCCGTAAATAGTTTTTGTTAAATAGAGTGCAAGTCTATTTGGTTGTATATTTACCTTTTAGCTCAGAGTCTTTATTCTGTACTATCAATGGAAGGAGTAGAAGCTTTTTATTTTCTTAACTGAAACCGTATTCATAACTGAGCTGTACCTTTTCAATAAAAGAGTACTGATTTTTGTCCACGTGTCTGAGGTCTGAACATGGGAAACAAGTTGCTAGCCTAGTGTTCTCTGTCCCCTCCTTCTTCTCAGATCTCGGCAATATGCCGAAACATGTGAATATCCAGGTAGAGAGAAACAATCACATTGTTCTTGTTTAAGATTATGTTCTGAAAGACACAATATATCAGGACAATATATTGAAGGTGCACTTGGAGTAGCTCTTTGTTGGTTCTGATGCCACATTTGTTTTGATGGAAAATTCTGAGAGGAGGACATTGGGGTTTTGGATTACTATAAATTATATATTCGGTGATCTGGGCCCGCTGAGTCCTAAAAAATTGGAATCAATAAAAACAGATGTTCAATTGATTACATTTCCAAGAAATGTAAAGAATAAACACTTATTTTATTTAAATACAAGTATGGACAAAAATAATCTTCAAAAACAACTGTTCAATTAATCACATAGCCACCAGATTTTATGTAAACAGCCTTCAACAACTAGAGTTGTGCTACTGGCCTTCGGCCTCCAGCTCAACTTAATGGGGTGATGACTAATAAATAAAACAAAACGTATAAAACATATTTTTCATTCTAATTTGCATCTTTTCTGAAAGTTTAATCAAAATATTATAATAAAGCTTGAGAAAATTTTGCATTTTTAATGTTTTTGCCTCTATAAAAAAATGTTATTACTAAAAAATATTAAAGTTAGGGACATGCGGTTTTTACTAAAATATTTCAAATTGTAATTTGCATCTTTCCTGAAAATTAAATCAAAATCGTTAGAACCGATTTTGAGAAAATTCCATTTTTGTATGTTTTTTGCATATACAAATAAAAAAACAAAAATTTCAAAAAGTGAAAACATGGTCTGGAGCTAATGGCTAAATATGCCTACATACTAAATCGATCCATCCGTTTGGTCTCCAACGAAGTGCACATACACACAGACAGACACATATGGTCAGACACCAATGTACATAAATGAATTCTGTAGTGTTAAAAAGTAGTGTTTTGGCTCACATTTTTTACATTACTATCAAAACATTGTTTCCACAGGGTTCTCCCCTTTTTGCGACTAATGAAAATAAAATCATAAATAATATGTACCACAAACAGAAATAAAACATTGTTATGGTATATTGCATGATAGCCCATATACTTGTAAACATATTGATACAAAATTAGTAAATAACTATTTTTTGAATTTTATAATAAACGTATGCAAACTAGCCAAAAATCACCTGCTATTATAGAAAAAAGTAACTACCAGTTTGAGGATTAGACAAATTTTCTTCAATCACACCTATCAGAAGTCAGAAGCTTTATTGTCATATAAGTTACTATTGACAGAGTCTTAGTGTATTCTATCTACATGACCTGTTTTTATACAAGCCTTAACTTCTTTCAAAACATAATTCTATTATTGCCAAGTAAAAGCAGAAATAAAATCAAATAAAAATCAAAATAAAGATGTTGGAACCAAATTTCAATTTACAATATAAGTCTGATTGTATTTAACATTGTATCTATATCCAACATAGGCCGATGCTTTAATGTAGGCATATATAGAAAATGCATATTACCTTAATTATTTTTTTTTAACAATAAAAATCGATTTTACAACTTGCACTTAAATCCAACAAATTTCTCATGAAGACAAGGAAAAACGATTTTGTGTCAAATCATGTATTGCTGCCATACGTATAATGTTAATAACAAGAAATGATTAACTGCCATGTACAGGTTTATAAATAATTTCATGTAAGGTTGACCAGAGCCAACTTAGAGGCCAGGAACCTACTTTAACCCTACTTCTGGCAGCCCATTTTTCCTATACTGGCAGGCTGTTTTTGGGTGTCGCGCAAGGGTCTTGTAATTAATTTATAAAAATTATATTTATTATAGTTTTTAGGCAATGTTATATATATTTATATTCAGAAAGAAATTGTTTATAATAATATGCAATAAAAGTTTTAATATTCTCACTCTTTTATTTTTATTTTTTTTTTTAATTCAAAAAATATAAATTTTCAAATAAAAAAAAGGGTGGGACCGTACCTATAAATCAGAGTTATTGTAATATTTTCTAGCTTTCAAGATAGCCTAGAGACTTTAAATTTTATCTAGTTTTAGAATATATATACATTATATGGGATATTGAGAACTAAAATAAATTTATTCTATAAAACATAAACATATATACCAATGCTCATTTGTAGGTGTCGCGATGTTATAAATTCAAAAATTTTTTATAATAATGTATTATATGATAAATACACAAATATATATATTTTTATTTTCACAAACATATGAGCAGCACTAATATGCTACTGAAACATAATTATATTATGTATATAAAATTATGTATTTATTTATATGTAGAAATATAAATTTTCCAAAATAAAAATTTGCAAAATAATATTCAGTTTATCAGAAAACAATTATTTATCTTCACAAAACAGATTTCAAAAGAACAAACCAAGTAAAAATAACAATAAACACAAATAACCAACAAAACATTCAGATACAGTGTTGTTGTTGTCAAATACAGCTGACGTGAATTATAGCCTATTATGTTCGGTTCAATTCCAATAATCCGCTATCGTAAATATAGCAACAAATGATGTCTACAGACAGGCCATTTCATTACGATTCCAAAGACATCAAATATAAACCGCTAAGTATGATAGACGATTTATTAGAATCGTATTAGTGCGGGTGTGTCCAGGTGACCGCTAGCGGTCACTTGCCAACTATACGTGGTCTGCAGGTGACCGCTAGCGGTCACTTGCCAGAAGTAGGGTTAAAGGAAATCTAAAATTATGAAGGATAGATTAATTAAGTTGTTAGTTCGTAAGAGGTTTTTATTTAGTTACATTAATAGTTTTATTTCAAAACCAATTATGTTCGGTGTAAAAAACATTTCAGTTAAAAAAATTCAAAGTAATTTTGTTTTGTGAGAAGATTATTAATTCTTATTAATTATCGGTTAAAAAAGACTTTCTTTGGGATTAAATTATCCCCTGATAATATAACTCAATTGTAACCACTTTGATTTTTGTGAGATGGGAAGAAAGTATATTACCATTTTATTAAACTATTGAAATGTACTCACAACCTGTTATCTGCCTTATATTTTTCTGTATAATTGTTGTTCTATGATACCTAGCTTAATTGTGGTTTGTGTGTTACTGTTGTTTTAACCTCCCCCCCCCTCCACAAGAAGCAGCTGTGTGGGGCAGAAATTTTAAAGATTAACTGGGGTATAGTATCCATCACAAATAGTCCAAAGTGGCGCACATTTTACTTGTAAATAAGCCTAATATTGTTGTTGGCCTATATAGCCTATTTCAGGAAAGTAATTGCGTAAGTTAAGTATTTCATCGTCTGACAAGGACATTTTAAAAACTTAGGATAGCTTAAATGTACTTTGTACAGTGACAACTTGGTTATAATGTTTATGTATAGGTAGGTTAGTGGGTAATTTAATGAAATAGACTACATGTATGAGTGAGTGGGTGTGTCATAAACAATGTCCATAGACTAAAGTTGCAGGAACCATCATTTAGTTTTAAGTATTACTTATACACATGAAACGATTGAAAATCTCAAATAAATTATAGTTATGAATATTTAATTGATAACACAAAATTTTCAAACTGATAATTCAGTAGGTGTATCTAAAATCAACTGTACAGTACATTTTATACTCTAAATTTCAAAGTTCAGTATTTTCATATTTCTTACACAATATCAATCAATAAGCTTACTTAATTTTCCAAAAAAGTGCCATTATGAAAATGAAAAAAAAAAAAAAACTAGCAATAAGAATTAATAAACGATACCATTAGAGATAATAACGCTGAATTTCAAGATACTTAAGCACAGGCCATGAATAATTATTGCTAAAAAATAATAAAAGTATAAATTAAAATTTATTATTCTATTACTTCAAGTGTTGAGTGTTAAAGATTTATGTGAGACAGCAAAAAAAGGTAGGCCTATATAAATATATACCATACAGGCGTATTTTAAATTTATATAAATCTAGTTTAATTAAAATTAACATTTGAGAACACTTTTTCTGTCAAACAGAAAAAGTTTTAACTTGCAGCATAGTCAAAACAGTACATAAATAGCTTAAACAGTCCATATTTGTGTGCTCCTGTGTTGTTATCATAGATGTTGTCAGTAGTACTGAATGTATCTAGTAATGAATTCTAGATAGTAACCCATAATTTAAACTTTGATTTTGTATCGTAAATAGTGATGACCTTCAAAATGAGAGAAAAAAAACACTCAATTACTATTTTATTTATTATTTTATAGGTCCTCTTCATTAAAAAATACAGGATTTCGATATTTTATAAATCATAAAATTGTTGGTTTACTTACATTTATTGTTAACTTAATATTATGGCCATCTTAACATATTAGTTCCAGATTCGTAACACACTGTAATATAGAATGCTTATCGTATTCAGATTTTCTTCTTTTTAGCCGAAGGTTCACTCTCTGATTGTTCTCCGTCCTTGGTGTCATTTTGAAAAATTGTAGTAGGTTGAGTTTTTGTATATGCTGGAGCAATCCAATAAGGATTTTCAGCAGCATCTTTTGCAAATCTCAAAATAGCTTCACGGGGATCTTGATCATCTTCAATTTTCTTACTAAGACCCAAATTCCTTATTACATAGGAACTTAAAGTACTGCCTGAAGCAGCAACTCTACCTCCTTGACCTGATTTTATTGGCAAGTCTGGACGGTGAGATTTTACTGGGTCAAGTCTTTCTTTTTCCATTTTTTTCCTAATCGACTTAGGTTTTTCTTGTCTGAACATTGGCAAAGCGTGAGGTGTAATAATTTGCTGTGCAGCAACAACTTCCATTTGTTTAGTCTTTTTGCGTGTTTTTAGTGCACAAAGTTTTGCACCTCTTATACTCTTAGATTCATCGTAATATACCTTAATCAAACCATTTCCAGAACCAACAAATATTTGTTGTAGTTTAGGATGCCATAATGTCTTTATAACATGAGAATCTGTCACTACTATTTCCTTCACTTTTTCCAAGTTATTTCTGTCATAAAACATAACTTTGCCAAAATTTTCATTTCGCTTTTTTGACACTCCTGTAATAATTAGTCTGTCATCTGGACTGAACATACAGTCAGTTGTTGCGTACCGAGAGAATATATCATCAACAATTGATATTGGTGTTTTGAATGCTCGTATATCCCATAACTTTAAAGTTTCATCACATCCTCTAGTTGCAATCCAATTACCTAAGTATGAAAAAGTAATGCAAGAAGTTTCAGTTCCAGATTGATGTGCATTACGAAGAAGTAGAGAAGTATTTACGAACATTTTTCTGTGATCCCACATTTGTATTGAACCATCAATACAAGTACATGCTATTAAATTTCCATCACGACTAAAATTACAAGCTGTCGGAGTAGTTTTCAAACCATTTTGAGCTCTACACTTAATTACGTTAAGATGATGCAATGGTTTATTTACATCCCACAAACGACAAGTGCCATCTTCAGAAGCCGTTAGGAATTCTTCCTTTACCTTGGGATTCCAACTGCCACTTGTTAAGGGGGAGGTATGACCCTTGGTTCGTGCCATGTCAGCTACATATTGATCACCCTTAACACATTCCATTAATTCATGACCATCTCTGTCTAACACTTTAGCTTGAGCCATACCGGAAACAATCAAAACTGCGTCACCTGTAGAAGAATATTGAAGTGTTTTTATTGGGTAGTTACCACAAGGCATCATTGATCGGAAACTTTGTAAAGAGCTGTCCATACCTGCAAAATCCCAGAATTTGACATCGTAATCAACAGAGCCACTTGCTAGCCTAGCCCCAGCAGGATCAACAGCAAGCGCTACAACAGCTTTAGTACCATGTGTTATAGACAATTCTTGACCATCTGGAATAAAAAAGTCACTTTCTTTCTCAGATTCATCTGAATCTTCATCGCTTGATTCATCTGATCGTGTTTTTAATAATTTGTTCTTATCTGAATTTTCATTAGGTTTATTGGTACTTTCTAATTTATGAGCATGTTTAATTTCGTCAACAATGTTTTTGTCTTCACTAACAGCTAATCTGTATATTTCTGGAACTGCAGGGCCAATAAAATCATCTTCACTATCTGAAGCCATTTGTTTACCTGAGACGTTTATATTACACTTGTATTATTGTAGGTTAGGATTGACACTTGAAATACTAGTAACTTATAAGGGTAACACAACTAACTAATTTGATTAACAACCAACTAATCAGTGTATGAACAATAAGTATTCACTTTATGTGAAAATTAAAATACATAATCAATTTCTTTAAAATTAGTACAGTATTGCAGTCAATAACAAAATAAAACATCACACAAGGTTGACAGAAGCAGACGGACGGCGGACGCAAAGCTAAACTAACAACGGGTTTGACATCGATATCGAAGATGTGGTTTTATATTCGATACCACAGTACTAGTCGGTATATAAAATCTGCATTTATCACAGTGAGTGGGTGACTTTTATTCTATCGATAGTTAATGTTTCTAAAGAATTAATAAAAAAATTGTTTTGTTGCGACACATTTATCTAAAATAAGCTCAACGAGTATTGGATAGTACAGCTTTTAGCCTGGTTTGTTCAGTTCTTGCCTACTTATTAGAAGTAGAGCAGCTGTTTTTATAAATATATACTAATTTCTTAAGTTAAGAGCATACATTGAAATATTTTGCTATAGTAGGCTACTGTATTTTATTACTATGAAACACCGAACGAAATAATTACATAATTTAGACTAACTAATAAACTATTTATCGTTACCTTGAGAATTTATTTTTAAATTAAGCAACCGAGATATCTAATGCATTATCAATGGTTTCACAAAAGCGTCGATGTTGGTTTATCAGATCGATCTGTCTGCCGATGATAGCAAACAGACAACTCGCAGACTCGGTCCGATTAGTGAATAGTGATGCGCCTGCGCGGTTGTCAGATGTTTTGATGTTCAAAATGTAGAAGTTAATAAGATGTTCAAATAATTGAAGATTGGACGATTGGTTGAATGTTTTTCAGGATTTTCTAAATAAATCTATATTCCAACGGATCCGTTCAAAAGGATCCATTCCCTTAAAAATAACCAGTCATGCACCATGGTTTGTTAACTAGTCACTCTACCATGGATTTTTATCCTGTGTTCATGTTATTTAATTTAGTTAAACTATAATTTAATTATTTATTTTTATTTTAGGTGTGAATTTAATTATTTTGTACTATGTTGTTTAGTTCTGAAAATTAAAAACAATGCAAGAGAATGATAAAAACAGTATTATGAGTACTGTATTTTATTACTATTTAATTCATAATTTGTTTTGTAGAGTGCAGTACTTTAAATAAAATGGATTTAATACTATATATTAATTATTATGATATACATCCTAACTTTTTAAATATCATTTGTAAATGTTTAAAATCCAATTTTTCAAGTTTTTACTGTTTAATTTTAATCACAATTGAATTTAAATATATTATGTATCATATTTTGTTGTGCAGTGTGGTTTGTTTTTGTATTATAGGAGATAATTTAACCATTTCATTTAACATTACTGTAGGCCTATTATATTACCACTATTCCATTCGTTACTTTTCAGAAATGTTTAGTTGAGAAAAAGACGTTTCTTTTGTTGAGAAGTAAATTCTTCCAAATAATTATGCCTTTTATAAAATCCATTAGCAGTCTTTTATTTATCATTTTCTTGCATAAATACAATGGTGCCATAGTGTTACTGAGTTATTTAGTCTTGGATGGTTAAGATTAAACTTAATTACAGTTATGACAATTTACAAATAATTCTTATTCTTAATTCTTACATATGAGACCCCGACACAACGTTGTTGGTATTTTGAGGCGAATATGAATGATTATATGAGTGTAGTCTGGTTACTAACTGAGTTCAGATGTTCCTCAGAAAGGGCAATTTATTAATAGCCCAACAGCCAGGGCAACTAAGAGACCTACAGCTCTATGTGGAATCCGAACCACGTAGTGCTGGTCTGATTTTCAGCTGATTGACAAGCCTGATATTCAGTTATCTTCCCCACACAACATCCGCACAATAACTACCACTCAACATGGACACCCCAGGCTTCTCTAGTAGTGTCCACACTGATAGCAACCACTGAGCGGACGCCATGTCGGTATTATGAGGACCGAGCATCCAACTTATCGCCTACAATCTCTCAAACACTTTGTCCCCAAGTAGCTAGGTTACAGCACCAAATAAGTGATACTGGTGATAGTCTACCTTTCAATCTATGAATAGAAGGACTGTTTATGAGCATCATGAAAGTACTCTCATATACATTTCTCTGCATATCCTCCTAAAGTAGACAAGAAGATAATTAAAAAGATTAGAGCCTGTGGTGCTTGGCATAATTGGCTTAAAATCAAGATAGGGGGCTTAAAATCGTTCTGTTTAGCCCTGGCCACGGGGAAATGATAAAATTATATGTATATATGTGTGTGCACATAATACATATAAGTTGCCCTGGCTATTGGGCTATTAATAAATAGTCCTTTCTGAGCTAAGTCGAACTCAGATAGTAACAATGACTACACTCGTTCATCTACACTCATTCACTCTTGGTATTCGCCCATATCTCTACGATCGGCGTCTTAGAGATGAATAATGAATAAATATAGTAAAGCAATCAAATAACTGCATGACAAAAAAAAGCAAAGTTTTTTTACAACTTCCGTTGACGTGCAATTGTTCTGTCACTTGATTTAATTTTAATAAACTTCTGATTGGATGAAACACTAATGACATGAAATGAAATTCTACACTACTGATGTCATTTAAGTGAATATATAGAAATGAATCAAGAAAACTATAAAATTGTATAAAAGAATTAGTGACTCAGTCTTTTATCTATCTGCTAGAATTAACAATTTATTTTAGTCAAATACTGATGTTTACTTGCTTGTATCCAAATTTTTTTGCTATATGTGTGTACATATGCTCATGTGTACATTTAAAAAAATAAGAAACTTGTTTTTATTCTTTCATTTACTGTATTGGTCCCTGCATAGTGACCAGACTCAAGACATGGAGCTCTAACTGGAGACTGAAACAAAACAAACGTTATTAATTAAAAAATTAAAGAGATATTGCGAAAAAAGTTAAAATCATGAAATACTTGATTTGTTATAACAATGATATTTTGGGACTCTAAGAAGTGTATTGTTCAATTGCTTGCTCCATGGTACCATGGCTACAGCTGGACACCATTGTAAGACGTGTCAACTATTCAAAAGGGGGTATCTTAAAATAAATGAGGAGGAGTTTTTATCTTGATATCAGATGCTCATACACCTTTTTTCATACTTTAGAAATGCTTTAGGAGTTTTTATGTAATGCTTTTTAAACATTTGTTTTGCATCTCTACTTTGGATATCTGTTTTGAATGAATAAATAAACTTCCGTCTGTTTCTATAGCTAAAAAAATAATTAGGAAAACATTCTTCGCAAACAACGATTATTTTAAACAAGAAATTAAAAAATGACTAACTATTGCAGCAAGAGAGTATAATGTTGAACAAAAAAAATAATAATAAATAAAAAACCCTATTATTTATAATGCAATGAACATCGAAGTGATTATGTAGAAAAATAAGTTCCATTCGTATTTTTCAAATTATATGGTTATAAAAATGTTTACTTTTCCATTTAAAAAGTAGCCTAAATTACTTTTTGGATCTAGTTCGTATTTTCCTTAATATACACAAGACAATTGTTGTGTCGTTACCGAACCTGAATATCGATCATATGTTTATATACTAAACACTACAATAAATAACTAATTTAACATTTTATTGAATCTTAGCTGACATTTAAGAAAAATTACTATTACGTTTTTAGTTTAATTATGCATAGAATGTTTTTAAATGTCCGTTTATGATGCTGGTAAGACTTATTTGATTTAATGAGTAGTTTACTTAAACATTTCAGACTCTTTTTATCAAACCAAGAAATCGTGGTACAATTATAAAAGGGCGTTAGCAAGTTAAACAATCCCCTTAAAATGTGAGTGACTGTTAGCTGTATTTATTGCTAGACAGTTTTCTTTTTAGATCATAGTCAGCTCTCTAAAATGTAAAACTGGAAACAATTTGTGAGGGATTGGTTGTTTAAAGGTTTTTTACTATATAGCTCTGCTGTGTAATTAATTGAAGTTTTTGTTCATTTCTAGAGATAATGAATGAGGTGATCAAGCAGAAGAAGAAGACAGGCAAGGAGATTGAGTGGCGCGTGCTGGTAGTGGACCAGCTGGCCATGCGAATGGTGTCTGCGTGCTGCAAGATGCATGAGATCTCAGCAGAAGGGATTACAAGTTAGTACATAATTTCACCTTTACAGCAAATGGTTGGTAATGTAGTTGGTTAAAGCCCAGCTTTATAAACTAAAGGTTCTCAGATCGATCAGAATCAGAGTCATAACAAGTTTTAAAAAGGATCAGCCGATAACCACAGGCTGTTTATTTGTCGTTGGGCTATTAATTAATGACACTTTACAAGGCCTTAGTTTGTAACAAAGACTAAATTTGCTCATCACACTAATTCGCAACACATATTGGCCCATATATTAACCCTCCAGCAGTTGCACCTAAAATCTTACGTGATCTACAAGATACCCTAATCATATCAGATTATCTACGATGTCCTATAAAACTTAGTTTAATGCATCGTGATACATCAATTTTGAAAGTTTAACCCCTATCTGGTAATGGTAATGTAAATTTCGATAGGTTGGGTTAAAAAAAAAAATGTCAAGTAAAATATGACATTTTCTATTATACAGGGTGTCCCAAAATTTGACGTCCAAACTTTACAGGCTTGTAATATGGATCATTTCCAACAAAAAATGTCCCTTATGTATTTATCGTATTGTTAGTAGTTACTGAGCTATTGACTTTTAAAATATGCATATTGCAACAGAAAGAATCATTTTTATGTAAGAAATAATGCACACAGAGCCTTAAAACTTTTAAAATATAATTTTAATAAGTATATACGCATAATTATACTGTTCTAAGGCATTTCGGGACGTTAAAAACTTGAGTTAATAGTGTATGCATGTTTATGTATGCATTTTTTTCAAATGTTGTAACGTGATATTTTGTATATAAGACTTTAATTATAATGGATAATGTCATATTTTAATACAAATTGTAGTTTATTACAAATTAAGAATTGTCTTTGTCACCTTACATATACAGATGTTCTGACGTCAAAGGTCACACCGTATCTCAGAGATATTAGGGTGTGGGTGGGATGTAGGTGTTGCCTCAACGAAACTGGTTTGCACACTGGCTCATTGAGGGAGTAGAGGGGAGCCTCCATTGTAATGGTAGCGCCCCCTAGACATGGGAGTGGGAAGGGCGGACATAAAACATTTGCTGGTATCTATAAGATATGGTGCAACCGACTCATTCAATGATCTACCTTCTTATGAATAACTAAGTAAATAGATCTGTGGAAAGGTGAATTTTGATAGTTAAATATAAATAATATATTTAGTAAATATTAAAATTAATAAATTTCTTTTACTACAAAGACATATTTTAATTGGTGCAGTTAATTCTTGATTCAAACAAATTCATTTCATTAATTTTTCCTATTTAAATAAAAAATGAGACTTAATCTTATCCACACAGTAAAACTTCCAATAAATTTTAATATTATATTATAAATCTATAAATAAAACAATAAGAACTATATGACAAATTTTATTAGAAGAATGTTTATATAAGATCGAAGATTTTTTGAAATGTAACGATTTGGCTTTAGTTTTACAAATGTAATCAAACATTTTTCTATACATAACATATAATACCCCACTTGAGGTTTTATACAATAAAGATTAAATAGAAATTGTATTTAATTCTTGTCTAATCATTCAAATGAATTTTTCATAGTTCTAGGATTGAAAAGAACAATTATCTTGAATAGACAATAGACACATGTTTATTGCTCTTCACATTTGAAGAGTACATTGTGCAACAGGCTGGTGTAAGTGCCAGTGTATGATTGATTAGGAATATTTTCAGTACTACTAGATAATTAATATTTGTATACATGAATAATATATAAAATTATAACAAAATTTAAAATATAAGTATATCATAGTACTGTACAAGTAAATATCAATAATAAACAACACAATCAGTGGACCAATTTAGCATGTATCATTTGTTGATCATGATGATATAGTTTTAGCCCATATTTATAGTGGGCTATTTATTTTTATTTGGGGTATATGTTATAACTAAGTCGGAACAGGTTTTCTTGAAAAATTTAAAGATGTTTGTGAACTGTGGTTAATACGGAGTAAATATACATACGTGCTCATGTGAAATATTTTTAAGATAGGTCTACAACTGGTTTTCCTATCGGATTTGCTAATTATCCTTACTAATGTCTTTTGAGCTTTAACAATGTTTTGTGATCCTGTAGCGTTTTCCCGTGTTATAATTCTCTAATTAACCCTCTCCCGTTTAAATTCCCGCCACAGGACCATGCTGGGCAGTATTATTTCTGGCCGCCCCACCGCTTGGATCACGTTTCCGTAATCGTGTTTTTTAAAACGTAGTTTTGAACATAAATAGTACATATTATATATCATTTTAAAGCTTATTTAACGTTATAAATTAATATTTAAATACACAATTTAATTATTATACATAGGCATAATTTAAAGTTTTATTATATTTTTTAGACAATATTGTTTTTATGATATCAGCAAATATATACAAATGTAAAATAATTCTAAATATTTAAAATAAATGATTAATTATAAACAAGAAACATACCAGTCATTGTGATATTTCCACACCTCTTTCTTGATGGTATTCTAAAAAACAATTGGTTTTGCAAAATGGAATGTCACATTTGTTACATCTCCAAACAGTCAATCAATCACATCAATCACAAACAATCACTGTATTTTGGCGGTAAACAAACACGCTACTACTGTACATACGTACAATAATATTATTTAGTTTCTTATTTAGTCAGCTGGCGTTGATGTATAGTTCCATTCCAGTGTGCCCGTAAGGTAGCAGCACTAAACAGAGGGAAATATATTTTACTGCATTTAGCTGTAGATTCATAAAAATAATATTTCTCAGAGAGCAGTACATTATTGTTTAGGTAGAATAGAAAATCAATTCTACATATAGACAGTACCGCAAAAGTTTCTTTGAGGCGATAACAGATTGCGCAAGCATCTGTAATTCGAGTGAAGGCGTTTGGAGGCGGTCCGTCAGTAGCACCACGCCAATCGAGGAGGCGCTTCGAGGCGGATTGACGGGAGAGGGTTAATTATTGAATATACATAGGCATAATAAACTGTAACAGAGACTCTGTAGAAATTTTTTGAACAACTATGGATAAATAATATTAAAAAGATTCAAGTTTCTTGCTGAGATAGTTAATATAACTTTGATAACTGAGATTTGCATCTACATGTAGCCCTAAAATTTTAATTACCAGGGTTGTCTCAATAATTTAAAAATAGCTTTAAAATGAATAATTTTAGTTCTGTTTTGGTTCATAAGTAAGTCACTATTTAAGAACCAGAAGAATAGTTTAGATTTTATTTTTATTGCCGTTAGATAACGTTATGTTACAACAGGTATTGTCATACAAGATTTTACACTTAGGTTAAATGTACAATAATTAGTTAGGTTGTAAAATAATAAATTATAGTCAATGGTCTTTGTTTATTGCATATTTAAAGAAATTCTACATAGAGGCCCTAATAATGTAATATATTCCAACAATAACCTAATTAGTGAACAGTAAACACATTAGTGTGAATAGAAAAGGACACAAATCTGTATATATAAAAGCCATATACCATTGATTGATCACAGTTTCTCAAAAACGATAAGGATTGGACCATAATGGTCATGGCTATAAATGTGTACGAAGAAAGAACTTGAAAATATGTTTTATCAAAGACTTAAAATAAGGTAAATAGTAAATACCAACCGACCAAGTGTTTGTTATTATTCAACATGCAAATGAAAGTGGTTAGGACAGTGCAACTTGACATACAAGGTAATTTTCAGCCAATGTAAGTGTGCCCATTGAAGAAATACAAAAAAATTATACGAGTGACAGGGTTGGCATGCTAAGCATGCAGGGGTATCCCCAAGCAATGTATATATCTTTTAATCAAAAAGATAATTTGTCAATTTAACATTAAAAAACTCATCAAGTATAAAAAGTATATTTTAAAAACCATTTTAAAACTATTTAGACATCAATTGTGTATGCGGTGGTAATTTGTTAATAAGCTTTATGACGACTTAGTGTTGCTATTAGTGGCAAAGTGCTGTAACACAGCTACTTAAGGACAATGTTTTGTGGAAATTGTAGGCTTTAAGGCTAGATCCTCTTAATACCGACATGTTATCTGCACAATGGTTGCCATTGGCCGGGACACTACTAGAGTAGTCTGCGGTGTCCATGTTGGATGGTAGTAAGGGTCCAGATGTTATGTAAGGAAGAGAATTGAGTGTAACATTTAAAAATCAACTGAAAATCAGACCTAAAATATGTGGTTCGGATTCAATGCAAAACTGTCGGCCCCTTAGTTGTCCTGGCTATTGGGCCAATAATAAATGGTCCTTTCTAAGGTACAGTCAACTTTTGTTAGTAACAATGACTAAACTCATTCATTTACACACATCATACTCATTCGCCCCTCACATTCGCACATATATCTACAATCTGCGTCTTAGTGAGGAACAATGATTAATTTTAACAAATGCGTTTTCAGTTTTATTAAAACCTACAAACTGATCAAAATTCTTATTTCTAGTGCTGTAATTATGATTATTACTTCTTAAATTATTTATTTATTTATTTATTCATAAGACGCCGATCGTCAAGATATGGGCGAATATGGATTTCGAATGAGTGTGATGAGTGTAGATGAGCGAATGTAGTCATTGTTACAAACTAAGGCCGACTATTCCTTAGAAAGTGTCATTAATTAATAGCCCAATGACAAATGAACAGCCGGTGGTTATCAGCTGATCCTTCTCAAAATGTATTGACTCTGATTGGGATCGAACTGAGAACCTTTAGCACATAAAGCTGGGATTGAACCAACTACGCTACCGACCAATGTATTATTAAATTTGAAACAATACTCTTTAACATACACTAATGAATGAAACATAACTTGAGGTCTTCAGGATTCAGTATTAGTTCAGGTAGGATCTGTAACGTAATTAGAGTTTTGGAAATTTCAAGAGGACAGGTAGATTTTTGTGGGGTTGACTCAAGGAACAATAATGTAGATTCCCACCTGACAAAATAATTATTATTAGTTTTCATTTATGACCAGTTTTTTAATGAGTAATAAAAACACATAGTTTATATTACTAAAAAAAAAAAGTACTACAAAAATAAAAAAAAATAAAATTACACTGTAATTAATAAAATGTTAAGCACAATCTTATTAATTATTCTAAAGATATTATAAAAATTGAAATGCTACAATAATAAAAATTTAAAAAGTCTTTACTAATGTAGGACTACTGTATTTTTAGAACTAACATTTTTTAAAAACTTTTAAGCATTTTTAACATTTAGTCTTGAAGAGTGATTGTGAATTGATTTATTTATTTAAAAGATATTTTTATCAACAGTTGTGGAGGACATAAATAAGAAGCGGGAACCCCTGAGTACAATGGAGGCAGTCTACCTCATCACTCCATCTGAGAAGTCCGTTCATAGCTTGATGCAGGACTTCTCAAGTCCTAACCGCACCATGTATCGCTCTGCACATGTATACTTCACTGAAGGTTGGCATAAGTCATTTTAACTTTTCAAAGACCATTAGGTGATACAGTAAAATCTTGTTATCCAAAGAATGTTTATTTATAATTCTGGTTTTTCGGAACCCATTCAAGAAAAAAAGATCAAAACTTTTTCTATACATAACATATAATACCTAACTTGAGGTTTTATACAATAAAGATTAAATAGAAATTGTATTGAATTCTTGTCTAATCATTCAAATGAATTTTTCATAGTTCTAGGATTGAAAAGAACAATTATCTTGAATAGACAATAGACACATGTTTATTGCACTTCACATTTGAAGAGTACATTGTGCAACAGGCTGGTGTAAGTGCCAGTGTATGATTGATTAGGAATATTTTCAGTACTATTAGATAATTAACCCTCCCACTGTTGCACTGATAACCCTAAAATGTTCCACTGTTTTTACGATTTTGCAAGGTTTTACATAAAAATTACTATAATATATAAATGTAGCAGTAACTAAAACTTATTGTATACCATTTTATTCACAAAAACATGCTCTATATTATGAAATATATTTTGAGTCCTTATCTTGATTGGTTTCGAAGGTGTTGAGAAGTAAACATAAAAAAATATTTATAAATTTATATTTTATAAGTTCTGGCTCAGTTAGCACATATGGTTTTTGAAGAAATGAAAAATTCAAGATAGCCAAGTTGTTAGAAATGTAATGTAGATTTAAAATATATACACATGTTTAGCAATACTATCAAAGGAAAAAAAGTTAGGTAAATAAACACAACTATGTACATTATTTTTCATCGATACTTTTAGTCTGATGTGTCATCATCTGCCAGCTTCCTTTTTCTTCCCACCCTTACTGGCCTCCAAAAGTGTTGTAATTTATTGAAACAATGTTTGTGTTATTATTATTGTTATTATAAACAATGTTATTGAAACAATGCGAAATTAGGATCCATTTTCACTAAACACAAACAGAAATGTAAACAACTCCAACAAACCTCATTACTGACAGCTGACTCGATCATACTAAACTTGACGCATACTTTGACCAAAGACAACTAAACTAAAATTCAACCAATGACAGCATGTATATATATGAAAATGTAGTGCTGTTTTCGATCTTTAAAACGAGTATACTCTTATTGCGATCGGACGTTTCGTAATCGCACGAGAATCAATTTAGCGTAGCGCTGCAAAATGGTTCGTAATACGAACCTTAACATACGCGCGGCCGTTTTAATGGTTCGTAATACGAACCATAACAGAGAGAGGGTTAATATTTGTATACATGAATAATATATAAAATGATAACAAAATTCAAAATATAAGTATATCATAATACAAATTGTATAAGTAAATATCAATAATAAACAACACAATCAGTGGACCAATTTACCATGTATCATTTGTTGATCATGATGATATAGTTTTAGCCCATATTTAGAGTGGGCTATTTCGGGTTATTCGGGGCTTATAGAAGTGGTTGATAATAAAAAGATCAAAATTTAATTTACAGTATAGTATTTTATTTCCATACAGTCAGAAAGACAATACAAACAGTAAATCAGTATTAACTTAACATTATAAACAAAATTAAAATGATATTTTATGGGTCTGTGCTTAATAATTAGATAAACTACAGAAATTACAGAAACTCGAACTGTATCAAAGGGATTCTTCCAGTGGTTGTTGTGATTGTACAACAATACTTATGAATTACCATGCTCAAAATATCTGCTTTGCTGAAACAATTGCCTATACACCCTTCTGGCTGAACCTTAGCCTATGAAAAGACTTAGAGATCAGGCAGCTAATAAAAATCTAACACAAAGATATAACAGAATTCAAGTAAAGATTTTTAAAATTTACTAACACATTTTAAAACTACATTATTCAATTTAAAATGCCAACAACCCAAAAATATTACTACACATACTTTATTAGTGTACCTCATCACATATAAAATATGCTTCAATAAATATTTGAATTTTGTACAGTATACCAGTCTTATAATTAATTTACTCGTTTCTTTTGTGAAAAATTCCCCAAGTTAGTTCTTGTGTATACGATAGTCTACAAGATCACTCTAGACTGTTATCACAATATTTCTCATGCTTTCTTAACAAAATACTCTTTGTAGCGATTTTAATTTTGTCGTGTTCTGGTTTATCCGTAATTTCATTCATCCAAAATGGGTCCCATCAACTTTGGATAAAGAGATTTTACGGTTTATAATTGTCTTTGTAGTTACATTTTTTTTAGTGTATCGACAAGTTCAGATTTTGACAGCTTATCTAAATAATAAAAGGTCACTAAGTCCTATCTTTGGAGTGAACCATCCATTCTGAATCATCATTGTATTCTACCTTGATTAACTAAAAGTATTTCTACAAAAATATATAAATACTAGCTAAAAGATATCATTCACAATTAAAACTGGACAGATGAAAAATTTCTTGCCTCAAGGCCTTAAACATTTGTGTGTTAGTTTTATTTCCATATGGAATTACTATGTATATCAACCAACCAATTAGGAGACTCTATTCATATATACCGTATATAAATTACAGAATAGGTGTCAAAATAGATTGAAATACGAGGTATAGTCAAAAAGTTCCCGAAATTGGTTGAGAAATGTTTATTGGACAAAGATAAAAACTTGCAAACCTATTTCCCTTCAAAATACTCTTCTACTACAACAATACTTAACCCTACAATTGTCAAAACATACAGATGGTCAAAACCCTTTTGACACTTATTTTTTTAAATGTATTCCAATATTTTTTATTACATTTTTTCTGACAACTTTAGCACCTGCAAATTGATTTCCTTTTATTGATGTTTTCACCGTGTGAACAGGAAGAAATCGGCCGGCATGAGGTCAAGCGAGTATGGAGGATGTTGTAACGTGGTGCTTCACTAGGTATTTACATACTAATGAGAGAGAGATGTGCCGGGGTCATGCATTAAAAACCAGTTGTTTTCTGTTCATTTTCAGGCCTGTTCTGCTCATTTGTTTTTTAGCTGTTCATTAATCAATTTTCAAAAAGCGACAATGTAAACACGCAAATATACAAAAAGTGTTCTCCACGGAGGAACAAAGACGGCTGAGCGATACTCGCGCTACCTATATCCCTTCTCCAGGAGTAGTACTAGCGAAATTGATAGACAACGAATTTCCTACCGGCAACGACGCTGTGTGTCTCTGGACACAGATTCTAGGAACTTTTTGACTGTACCTCGTATACATATATACTTTTATTATGTACAAGACATACAAGACAAAGGGTATGAAAAAATCTACATTCAAATATTAATTTACAACAATTACAAAAAGCTGAGTGATAATTTAGGCGTGACTGTAATTTTATACAAATATCTCATTACATACTCCCAGAACATGTTTCATTGTTTATTTGTATTTCTGTATTAGTTTGAGTGGCATACCTAAACAATTTACGAGACAGTCTTGAATTAAAAAAATTATGTATAAAGTTATTTGTAGACATGGTAGGGGTAAGATCAGTATTGAAAGATGGTTCCTTAGCAAACATTGCTCATCATGCAAGTTAAGTTTGCAGGGGTTTTTAAATTGACATTTGTAAATATATTTTGAAGCATTAAAGAAAACAATTTTTGTATGCTAGTTTCAAGTTATACAATACCATGATTGGCAAACAAATACTTTTTTTTGTTTGAGTGTATGGCAAATACCTGTTAAATAACGTTTTAAATAAACGGAATACAGAACTAAGATTGAAAAGGTAAAACTATAGCAGAGAATAATTAAAAGCAAATCAGTTAAACTACCAAAGAGTGTGGTCCATTGCTATTTGCTTAAGTTTGTACCTATTACGTGTGTGGGACTCACAATTTGCGATGACTCAATCTTTTGTTGTTATTATCCATCCAATTGATTGAATACAATACTAAAGTGTAGTCCAGATTCCAATCTTTCTATTTTTATGCCTTTGGTTTACTATTTCATTGAGTATATGTCAGATGCTTTTTATAAAAGAGCTGATGTCATATCATTGGCATTTACATTTATTTCGCATAGTTCCAGAAAAACACATGAAATATACTTTATTTACCATAGAAACCTATGCATTTTTGGAACCTGCATTTCATAGTATACTGACTATAATTGTAAATCAATTGAATATTATTCATTAAACTTTGTATAGGGCAGAAAAAAATAAATATTTTTGGAATAAAATATCATTATATTTCTATTTATATAACATATAGAGTTATATGTTGTATAATATGTATAGGAATGTTATTTCTTATCTGTTGAAAAGAATGATATATAACATGATAGGATTATACGCTTATAAGCGGGAAAACAACCATATTAGTGTAATTTTTCAAAACACTCAATTTTCGTGCCACACATTAGCGAAAATCATGGCGCACTCGCAGGGTTAATTTATTTTATTCTGAACCCGAGAAAGGTGACAGTTGTGCTGGATGTTTTTTTCCATGTGATTTACGTCACTAATAAGTTTGTTTAGTATTGTTTCATATTTATTTGTTTAGTATTTAGATATATTATTTTTTTTGTTGCCCTGATTAGTTTATTATTATTATTACTAAGATTTAGTGTTGAAACTAATTTTACTAATCTTTAAAATTCATTTGGTTCCTTAGAAATATTGTTTAGTTCTTAGCATTATTTATGTAGTATTGTTTCAGCATGTCCAGATAAACTCTTTGAAACATTGAAAAAAGCACGAGTTGCCAAATTCATTGAAAGCCTAATGGAAATTAATGTTTCTTTCATTGCGTATGAATCTCAGGTAAAAATAAACACAATAGGTAACAGCTTTGGTAGTGCATAAACTAACATTTGGGTTGAGGGCTTCTGTAATGAGCAGGTACTATTTTAAGGTGTTTCTTTAACATTATATGTGATTGTAAAGACTCATTTTCATCCCTACCAGTTCTGGAAAAAATTGTGGGACTAGTGGTGGGGACAAGTGTCACAAAGTCGGTCTTCTGTTTCATTTCCTGCAATTTCTGCAACATTCTTAAACATGTTTTTACTAGGTGTACTGTACTGATAGGAGAAAGGATAGATTGAAGGCCTATTGCACATGCACATTGGCCGTTCCTCAGAACATGTTTCCGCCACAGTAGTGTGGCAGTTTTGGTCCCCAACATTTGTCTTGTTATATGTTACAGACCGTTTCCATTACAGTTATTTGTGCTGGCATATGATGTACCAGATATCGCGGGGAAAATTTGTTTGCCATATATATACCATATACATTCTGGGAAATTTATGCAGACTTGAAGTATTATTTATTGAATATATACAATATTATTTTGCAGTAAAACATTTGTTTCATGCTGTAGTAATTGTTATTTAGAATTTATTAAATTTAAAAGGCTTAAAAATGAAACTTATTGTGTTAAAATAAAATATGACATTTTTAATGTTAAAGTAATGAATTTTAAAAATATTTTTTCTACAATGTATAAACAAAAATTACAATAAAAGAGCTGATGTTCGACAAGATTTGAAATTATGTTAATACCAACTAAAGTAGTAGACAATATTTTAAATCAAAATCACCAAGAAACAAAGCATCAAGCTTCAAACAGACCAACAAGTCCATTTCAAAATTAAATACACAAATAACAAACAAATGAAAAGAGGCTATAATAATTTCTCTCTACAAAAAAGGAGATAAACAGCTTTGTTCCAACTACAGAGAAATATCACTCCTTAATACCATTTATGAAGAGTTTTGAACAATTCTGTTGACAAGACTAAGTCCTTACTCTGAATCTCTATTTGAGGAACAAAGGTGGTGTTTGTGAAAGGTAGATAAAACATGATCACATTTTTTTACTTAATTTTAAAGCACTAGGAGTTCAATAAAAGTTTTTTTGATTATTTATTGATTTCAAGAAGACCTATGATACCATAGACAGAAATGCCTTCATAAAGAAAATAGAAAACATGGGATATCAGAGAAGCTGATAAGATTAGCAAGAGTCTGCATCAATGAATCAAAAGCAAAAGTAAGGGTACATCGAGAAACATCGGAAAGCTTCCTTATAAACACTAGAGGACTAGAGTGAGGCAGGGGGATGGGATCTTACCTTATCACTTCAATATAGCAATAGAAGAAGCCTTGCAAAAAATAAAAAGCATACAGAGAGGTATTAGATTAGGTAGGAATGGATCTAACTATAATGGCTAGTGAGAATGATGTTCTGATTTTATCAGAAAGATTAGATGATCTATGTCAATAGCAGAACTATTTATTGCAGAATGCAGGATAGTTGGCTTAGAGACAAATGAGGAGAAGACTAAAATTATAATCTTTGATCGAAATGCTAACAATAGAAATAAAAAAATTAATATTGTAGTTTTAATATTTATTTAGGATTAACAATAAACAGTTAAAACCTAGAAGATGTAGAGATACAAAGTAAATTAGCGAATTCCAATAAGTGCCTTTGAATTCTCTCTTCAAGACTACTGTTAAAATGTAACAAGATAAGAGTATATAAAACAATTATTCAACAGGTCTTACTGTATGGTAGTGAAACCTGTGTTCTAACAAAGACAAATGAAAGCCGCCTGATTGTGTTTAAAACTAAGCCCTGCATAAAATATTTAGCTCCAGTAAATGATGAAGGAGTGTGATGTATTAGAATAAATAGAGAATTCTGCAGTCTTCACCAAGATCCTGACATCATAGCACTAATACAGGCAAAAAGAATAAGCTGGCTAAGCCATGTCCTACGAAGAGTTCAAGTTAAAAGGCCAAAAAAGGTTTTTAAGTGTGTACCTGCAGGAAAACATCTTTTTTTGCGACCAAGTATTGAAAAATGTGACCCAATGTTTGTTTGGCAGAAGACAGGGAAGCATGGAAGAGGCTTCTCTACGAGTTAAAGAATCAACTGAGATTTGTAATGCCCCAGTAGTAAAAAATTAAATAATCATAAGACTGGACGTGTATTGGCAGGTGGTTGGGTCAACACAACCGTGCGTGCATAGTATCATTTGGCATTACAGCTCGCCAAACCTAAAGCATAAATATAACGATTTATTTTTTCAACTGAGTTATTCTTTTTAAAATACTTATTTAAAGTCACATATAGCTCAAGTTAATTACAAATATGCAATCAATGAAATGAAAATCTTAATTAATGGACCGTACTTAGTACAAATCTTGTTATAAATTTGTCGACATCACAGTTGTATTTGTGATTTTAGATCATACTACTATGTCAAAAACCAGGTATGCCTTTCTTACAAAATCATTTACTACATTATATCCAATCATGTGCAAAACAAATGAAAATGGATTTATTAATCATAAGTGGACGAGTTTATTAAAATTATAAAACAAAGGTACTAAATAAGATATGCAAAATTACATTATAAGAAAGAAATCTCACGTGATCAAAATAGAGGTTATATAAAGCTCTGAATGATAAAATATTGTCTTTCGGTCATCAGTTGAATTGGTCGCTAAGCTAGATTCTCAGTTTGATCAGTTGATAACCACTGGCTATTAATTAATGATACTTTCTAATTAATAGCCTAAGTTTGTAGCAGTGACTACATTCATTCACCTACACTCGTCACAAACATTGGAAATCCATATTCACCTATATCTTAAGAGTAAATAAACAAACGGTTCTAAAAATGACTGAGAAGTTTAATTTCTTAATTCCGAAAATTCCAAAAAACTTAAATGGGTTAAGCCTACCTTATCAAGGGTTTATCGACATGTTATTTGTGCAATATCATGTTTTACACACAGCTTGTTTTTTTTTTTTTATTAACAGTTCTAATCACAAAATAAAATTAACTGTACAGTATAGTTGGACTGTCATGTAAATACTTTGATGCCTTTATAAATAATGCATTTTTTATTTGGGCTGCTTGGATGCTTGATATCTCTGTCTCTTTCTCTCAGTATGCCAGGAGGAGCTGTTCAACGAACTCTGCAAATCATGTGCTGCAAAAAAAATTAAAACTCTAAAAGAAATCAACATCGCATTCTTGCCTTACGAGGGTCAGGTGGGTAACATAGACCGCTCCACCAAATAATTCCTTGGCAAATATTCTAGCCCTGCTTATACTGTAATGCATGTTTTGTAAAACTGAGCCTTAACACCAATGCACTAACCTCTAGTTATTAGTACACTTGTGTATGGCGATGGCTTGAATATAAAATTTTATTCTGTACTTTATATTAATTGTGTTTTCTATAATAGCAATATATATATATATAGTTTTATGTATATAGTTTATTTTATATTGTATATACTAGCAAATCCCAGCCACGCTTTGATGTGGCATAGCCTTATATAACAATTGGTCGTTTTAATACTTGACTTGAGTTGTTAGTGAAATAAAGGTTGACTCTTTATTTGATTTTATCTGAAACAAAGTAACATAGTTGTTTTCATAATGACTTGTACATTAATTCTGAACATTTATGAATTATTTACTCATTTATTCAAGATAAAGAATCAATAATGTGTTCATTAAATTTGTGAGAGTCACTTCATTTGACAATTAGAAGCATCAGTCCACCCATAAATAAACAATCATCATAATAATACGTTTACAGGATATAGTTTGTTTTTATTTTATTTTTTTTATGGTTATAATATGCACAGAAATCAGCTGGTCACAGTTGCAATTTTTTAACCATGCTATTTATTGTCATTTGTAAAATGTAGGTAGGTTGGGAAGTGCTTGAAAGTGCCGAGTTCCAATTAACAATTTTGGGAACTAAATATATAAAATCGCTCGTGAATATAAATGGAATGTTGTTTAAAAATTTCAAGTGAATCCATTCTCTACTTTTCGAGTTTTGTTTACACAAACATACAGCAGTTTAGTTTATATATGTGTAGATATACACCCACAAGAAAAATAATTTTTAAAATGGTATTCAAGTAGTAGACATGGCCATATTCACTGACCTGTATATGACTCATATTAAATTAGTTTTTCCTTTTTTTTCAAAAATTTTCAAGTAGTAAAGCAATAGAGAGACACCTGGTACTGAAAAATATCTTAGGGTTTCATATTAATGCATGTTTTCTACGTATGATTCATTGTTTTAGTCAAGCATTTAAAAATATATTTAGTTAATTGGTGAGTAAGTTTAGTAAAATAATGAGTAAGTTTTTTAAAACAGATTTTTTTAAACTGAACCAAATAAAAAATTTTGAAAACAAAACAAACATACCTGTTTCAAAAAAGCTTTTCATGTAAATTACTCACAAAATTAGTTACTGATTAATTTAATTGAATTTGAGAAGTGATTTTCAGGACCAAGATATCAGCATTGAGTAGATATCAACTGATTTATAATAAGAGTCCAATTTGTGACTTTACTGACCAAAGTCATTTTCTGTTTGACCACACAGAAGTGAAAGTTTGCCTGATTGATGCAATGTTTAGTTTGTTTAGCAAAGTTAAAAAAAATAACATTAAAGATAGGCATTCATATCGATACACTGCGATATAAGTCAATATAAACCAAAATCAAAAGTTAGCACAGTTTTGTATAAAGATTTTGTTGTAGGTATTCTCCCTGGATTCTCCAGAAACATTTCAGTGTGTGTACAATCCATCTTTTGCTGGAACCAGAGTTGCAAACTTGGAAAGAATAGCGGAGCAGATTGCAACTCTGTGTGCTACTCTTGGAGAATATCCATCAGTCAGATTCCGATTGTGAGTAGAAGAATAGACCGTACCGGTAGTGAATTGTCCATATAAAATATTCTTGCATTTACAACTCTTTTTGGTGGTTTGTTTCTAAGAAAATTTAGTTGATACTTGCTAAAATATAAATCATTATAACCAGTAAACACTGAATAAAAATCTGTTTGAAACTCAATAGGTATTATAAGTGAGCCGGGTTGAAAGCATCTTGCAATATATATTTAGTGCATGTAGAGATTCCAGCAGCGAGGGGAAGTGTTCCACCACTCCGTCTCTAGTTGGTATTAGAGGCAGTGTTGGGAGTGGGGACAATGGACACAATCAGCTGGTAAAGTTAAATAAAATTAAGTGATTTAAAATGCTTGAATTATAAAAGTCCAATAATAATATAGCCATAATTTTTTATATTGTAATTTTTGTAGTAAAATTACATTTAAATTATAATCATATTGAAAATTACGTTCTTGCTCGATCTATTACGACTTATGCAGTTAGCAAAGCATTCCTTTTAAAATTGCATAAGAAGTAATATGTTAATAAAACAATAATGAACGTAGTGATAAATATTATTTCAGTTTGAAGGTAGGTCACTGAACATTTCAATCACATTATAAGAATTTCAAATAAATTATATATTTAAAACACAATAATATCGCAAATCAAATTACAATATAACCTCAACATAAATTGGAAATGACAACAAACCGTCCTACACCAGCTGATTCCTCACTCCTAGATCACGTCCTTTTCCCCTTATGCCATATTCAAGCTGTTCTAGATTCCAGTTCCCATCACATTCCTTGCCCGCCAATGGTCACCTAGCACGATGACATAGAAGGTGAAGCTTCCTACTGCGTATCCATGACGACAAAATGTTAAAGTGGCACATCAGTTCAGTGGTGGGAGAAGACATATTTTTAGCCTCACTTCAATGACTATATCTATCTCACACAGGTTGTATAATTAGGTCACAATCAAAGCGGTCAAACTGTAAATAGTTAAATTTGCTTAAACATTAAAAAAAATGAACTTTGATTTTAAGTTTAAACCACACAATTAAATGTCAGTTGCAAATAAATCTTGTAATCATTTAAATTTTCAAATAACGTCAAAAAAACTTGCTTTTGAAGCTAAATAAGCATGTTGCAATTTCCTAAAGATATCAATGTTCATGAGCTCTCATTTTTAATATCTTCATGTATACAGTAAAAATCTGATCATACAGGGTAAACGAGATTCCTCAAATTTGTAAAACTCATTGATAATAGATGTTATTATAACATTATTGAAACAATTTACTGTTTCAATTCTAGTAATTATTCAAATTTAATAGAATTCAATAAATCACATTAGTGCAACATTATTGTAACTGCCCTCACTGTTATACTCCTACTTAACTATATCAGCACAGTAGTGACCATCACCTACTGAGCTTTGAACAATCGTTCATACAATTCTTATTTAAAGTATTTTATTTTTTAAAAGTTGGAAGACAAATTTTGTGTTACGTTATTTTCAGCAGTTTATTATGATTAAGTATGTATCTGATGTTTTTTGTTTACATTTTTTTACATCTTATTCTAAATTAGATGTTATGATGTATTTAATAGTTAAAATGCTTCCTGATAAAATATTTTTATTTAGTGGAATCAGTAACTGGGAGTAACGTTAGATTGATCCTGAGAGTAACGTTAGATCGATCGCTGACGTTTAAAAGCCATCTTAAAAAAAAACAGCAGCTAAAATTAAAACCAGGGAAAATGTACTACATCATATTGCTGGAACAACTTGGGGAGCCAATGCATACCTCCTGCGTACTACTGCTTTGTCGCTGGTTTATTCAGCTTCTGAATACAGCGCTCCCTTATGGCTAAATGGCACACATACAAAAGCGATTGATGTCCAACTTAATAGAGCCATGATAGCTATTAGTGGTGCTCTCATGGCAACTCCACATTGGCTCTCGGTGCTGTACAATATAGCTTCTCCAGAAATAAGACGTCAGGAGGCAGTACGTAAAGAATTCAATAAGGTCTTGAATGCACCTCCCTATTACCCAGGATCTCCCACGTTAGAACGGTCGCTTAAAATCTCGAAACCCACCTCTTTGGACTGCTTTCCAGTCGAGCATATCAAATTTATCGCCCAATACTAGCTGGGCCATAGCGTGGAACAGTTTTGATGAACCAAATAAATTCCTTATTAACGATCCATCAATAACTGTAGGTGGGATGAACCTCCCTTGTAGGCAGTGGACATTACTTAATTAGCATAATACGTGTTGGTATATTTACAGTACAAATAAACTTCAGACAACACAAATTTATTACAATATAAGCACAAAATGCATAAATATATCACAATACAAGTACAAAATGCACGAATATTATGGTGATCGATTTCGGTGAACCACGCTCACCTTCCTCAGACCAGAGGGATTCACAAAAGAATCTGATTGATATATTATTGAATTGGTTCTGAACTGGAGAAGGCAGATGTAACTACTGGAAATAAAAATGGGGATTGACAGTAGATCAGTCATGTGATTGCGGGAAGTCTATCCAAACATTGATCTCATAGTTTTAGAGTGCCCCTTGTGCTGTTTTACGGAGGGATTAGCAAGCACAAATAGAATCAGTGAAGCAGGTCTTAAATGGCTTGATGGACTGGATTTAGCTTTGTGACAGGAGATCATTTGTTATGTATTTATTTTAAATTTTTATTATGGTGTAATGACTTTTGGACTTTTTGTCCAACTATAAAACTCAGCGTTTATATAATTTTAAATTAAAAAAAATTAATAATGACAGCTGACAAAAAACAATATGATATATATATATATATTTAGTGGAATTTTTGAACCCCTTTCTAATCAGGTCACCAAAACGACAACTGACTCGACTCCTCCTAATGAATATTTTATTAAATTAAACTCATTAAATTATCAACTCAAATTTTACAATTATAAGAGTGTTTGTCATATCTTAAGTACAATTATAAGAGTATTTGTCATATCTTAAGTACAATTATAAGAGTATTTGTCATATCTTAAGTACTACTTATAGAGTTTTGTGGCAGACTATGTCGATTTGGGAAAGGCCCACTCCTCTTCCTGTGAGGCAGGACGTAGCAAGTAATTTTTGGTTGCTTGGCCATTTCCCGAACACACCTCTGGAATCTTTTGGATTGTATAATTTGCTGTCTATATATTTTGCTGTGTGTGACTGTTTGAAAATGATCATCGATCTGCTGCAGATTTCTGTATTGCCAATCTTGTAATATATAACTATAATCTTAACATACTCACAAGTCAAATATTCTACAGTACGGAATAAATGGGCTAAAGGAAATATTAGAATACATTTTTATAATATATACAACAGTTCTAAAATATTTGTAGGATCTATATCTCGATTTGTCTATATTAGTTCTATTTTGATTATATGCGCTTAATTTACCTAAATATTGTTGTTATCATCTAAGCACTTTACTCTTCAGAGCGGTATTATTTTTATCTATCTTATTTTTATTTTCATGTTTTTTCAAACTTTATATCTAGTTATTTTACATATTATTTTATGTTTTATAGTTATTTAATTTATTTTATGTTGGGTTAATTACATTTCCTTTAATGTTCAGTACACTTTTGCAAAGTCCAAATAAATAAAAAAAGACCCGCCAGTTCAAAAATAAAAAAAAGTCCACCTCCGTTGACCAACTATCAGTAATAGTCTGCAAATATAATAGTGGCTTCGTGCAACTACAATAGAAATACTCATCCCATCAACTTCCACCCCCCTATACCGTACACCGCTTTGCCACAGACCAGTGTCACTATTAAGTTACGCAAAAAATGTACCAGCTGCAGCTGGATTCGAACTAGGCATGCTTAGCATTGTACCTGGCCATAGTACAACATCCTACACTGTTCGTCCCACTTAACACTGAAAATATCTCAGCATTTTTTCATGAATAAGCCATGACGTAAATTGACATAAAACCGCTTTTAATATAAATTCAAGACATGTACCTTATTTGATTTTTTGAAGTTTTCCTGTTGCTCAAAATGTTTGTAAAATTACTATATATTACAAAATGTTACTAATTGTTGTTATTAGATAAAATATGCTAATCTAAACTTTATGCTCCCAGTGACTTTGAGAAGAATGCTGAGTTGGCACAACTAGTGCAGCAGAAGTTGGACGCCTACAAAGCTGATGAGCCCACGATGGGAGAGGGGCCGGAGAAGGCGCGCTCTCAGTTGATCATCCTTGATCGGGGGTTCGATTGTGTCTCTCCATTACTGCATGAACTCACTCTGCAAGCCATGGCTTACGACCTGTTACCTATCGAGAATGATGTCTACAAGTGAGTAAATGTATTTTAATTCAGCATTATTGACATTAGTTGAAAAAAAAAAAAAGATGGTAATTTCATCGGTCAAAATTTGCTGGCCTAATATTTACCTAACTATTTTTCAGAATAATATACAGTAGGCTATGTTGTAATAGTTAAGATGTTATTGTATCTATAAGATCACACACAGGCACTTTATACAGGGGAGGATGCTATACTAAAGAATAAAATTAAAAAAATAAATAATTAGAAACTCATCCATTAATTTAGTAGTTGGTAGAAGGTGAAGTACTGTTATTTCAGTGAGTAGTTGTCAGTCAGTTTTAAAACATTTGATCCCATTGTATACAATCTTCCGATAGTGAATACATGGCAAAATTCCGATATATCAGTAATTTTTTTAATATTTCTCATAACACATTTTAAGCAAATTTTCGCTAAATAACATAGATAAATTACCAAGGTAATGAAGTATAATTGATTTTGTAATGATATGTTACATGAAATTCGTATAATCTGTATGTTTAACCCTTTTGGTGCTATGGCTTATTACTCACTCACATACCCAAAAATGCTAGCCAAATTTAGCCGAAAATGCAGAAGTTCAGAAAAAAAATCATACCATACTTATTTGAACAGGTATCTTTATAAATTTTTTTTATATTGTTCAGGATAAGTTGGAGAATAAATATGTACCCAATGTTGGACCGAAATAAAAATTTTTATAACTGAAAAATGAAAAAGAAAAACAAAAACAAAAAAATTGTTATGTTAACTTTTTTTGAGTTTGATATAACATGATAATGTTATATCAAAAACTTTATTTAACACTAAGATATAATATAAAACTGATAAAACACAATACTAATTATAAAACAGTAATACAAATAATATTACACGGCAAAACAATACTTCTAACACAGCATTAGCATACTAGCAGCAGACTAGCTTGAAAACGTAAACAAACAATCTGGTCAACTATTATTCTTCTCCAAAGCGATAGTTATAACCATCCCAAAGACAACGAAACAGTGAAAAAGCAATACCTTGAAGCTTTTGGAACACAACTACGATCGTAGCCAGTAACATTAATTTCATACGGCATAATATACGAAATACGGATAGTCGCTGGCAGCGATTCTCGCACTTTAAGACTAAACTGTGGAATCGCTGACAGCGATGCTGTAGCACTAAAAGGGTTAATACTGCTTTGCTATGTCACTATTACTGCTATATATAGATGATAGCTGTTTAAGTCAGTCGCTACATAATTGATTTTGTAATGATATGTTACATGAAATTCGTATAATCTGCATGTTTAATACTGCTTTGCTGTGTCACTATTACTGCTATATATAGATGATAGCTGTTTAAGTCAGTCACTACATAATTGATTTTGTAATGATATGTTACATGAAATTCGTATAATCTGCATGTTTAATACTGCTTTGCTGTGTCACTATTACTGCTATATCTATATATAGCAGCTATCATATATATATATATATACTTAAACAGCTATCATCTATATGATAGCTGTTTAAGTCAGTCACTACATAATTGATTTTGTAATGATATGTTACATGACATTCGTATAATCTGTATGTTTAATACTGCTTTGCTATGTCACTATTACTGCTATATATAGATGATAGCTGTTTATGTCAGTCGCTACATAATTGATTTTGTAATGACATGTTACATGAAATTCGTATAATCTGCATGTTTAGTACTGCTTTGCTGTGTCACTATTACTGCTATATATAGATGATAGCTGTTTATGTCAGTCGCTACATAATTGATTTTGTAATGACATGTTACATGAAATTCGTATAATCTGCATGTTTAGTACTGCTTTGCTGTGTCACTATTACTGCTATATATAGATGATAGCTGTTTATGTCAGTCGCTACATAATTGCTTTTGTAATGATATGTTACATGACATTCGTATAATCTGCATGTTTAATACTGCTTTGCTGTGTCACTATTACTGCTATATATAGATGATAGCTGTTTATGTCAGTCGCTACATAATTGATTTTGTAATGATATGTTACATGACATTCGTATAATCTGTATGTTTAATACTGCTTTGCTGTGTCACTATTACTGCTATATATAGATGATAGCTGTTTATGTCAGTCGCTACATTGTGAACTGTGCTAAGTGCATTGTTTAGTCTTTGTAATTAGTTTACGTATTTGATTGCATATGTTGTCTTTCATGTTGGCCTACTCTCTTTATACTTGGAACTAGGTTGGTTATTTTTTGCATGTTTATCATGACAATACTTACAAATACTTGAAAATTGCTGTTTGAACTAGCAGTGTAATTTCTAACTATGAATTTTCAGAGTGAAACTTTTCCTAGTTGTTTAGAAATGTATTCCCTACAAAAAACATGCAGGTTTACATCTCAACTATTTTTTACTCTAAGTGGGGGTGGTTTGAAATTTTCAAATTTACTCACAATTTTATCTAACTCCAAGCGATATATGTTCCAAAATGACTTTCTGTTTGTATTTACTATTACTGTTATTTTTCACTCTAATATATGTTGCAAGCATTTTTTTTTATATAGATGAGTTTTTATTTTGTTTGTGTTTCTAAATTTTGTTTGGATGATACATAGGAAAGGGTTAAGTTATAAACTGTCATACATACATTCTGGATTCTGCTTTGTTTTTTCACACCAATTCAGCCACAAATCACAATTTTATCAAACGTTTTCTGCTCCTTGGAACAATTTAATTGTTTATTAGTATATGTCTTTTATATGATAAATTTATCTTATCTTTTAATTTGCTTATGTAGAATTTTATCTTCAATCCAATTAGAGCATACATATTTAAAAAAACTAGTTATCTGTCGAAGCTCTTCTGTCTAGTGAGTGAAAGATCATTGTAGGCTGCATATTGTTACTTTTTAGCAGCAATTATTCCTGATGTTAACCCTCCAGGTGCTGACATCGCGTAGCGCGATGTTAGGTACGCGATCTATTTAAAACGCACTAGCGGCTTTAAACGACTGAATATTACAAAGTATGTTATATAGTATTGAAGTAGAAGAAATGCAGAACATGTGAACTGAAACATTTTGAGTTGTAAAAGTGAAAAAACACTACATGTTACAATGAAGTGTGTAACTTGTCATGTATTAGTGATTTTTTACGTGGGACTATTTTCTATTTTGTACTCTAACTGAATGTGTCCAAGAAGATAACCTATAAGATGTATATATTTTTGTGTTTATTATTAAGTTTTCTACAATGTGTCTATCTTGAATTTTCAATTTTATGTCTTTGGTGAACTGATATATGAACTCAAAGTGAACAAATTGAAAAAGAATTGTCTTCTTTGTAAAGAATAACATCCAGCAATAGTTTTAACATAAAAAGGTAAGTCCTGTATAAGTATATTTTCTTATTCTATGGTTTTTTCTGAAAATAATGATATGTAATATGTACCATTTTCATTAGGTTTACAGTATTTAAAAAAATATTTTATATACAGTTGCAAACATGATGAAAAATGCCTAGCACTCAAGAAAGTTCAACTCAGCACCTGGAGGGTTAAATGATTTATTTTAACCTACTAACATTTTTGAACCTACTATTTGACCATCTGTTTTGAATGTTATTCCCATTCTCTATTTTTATGTTTGTAATCTAATGTCATCAAAAAGCTGACATAAAGGCATTAAACAATAATGGAGTGAAACACAGCCTTGTCAAGCCCAATTTAAAATTGAAATTGAGTCCAAAAAGTGATCTTGTATTTTTATCCTGTTGGTATTTTCTTTCTTTATGTAATATTTTTTTATTTCTGTAAAAATGATATGAAGCAAGTCTTAATAATTTACAGTTAATTAATTAAAATTTATCTATGTTAAAAAATCAGCTGTGTTTATTTAAAGCAGAAGCCTCTTCAAGTCACCTAATTTATTTATTTGTTATTATTAATTTACTAACCAACAAAAATATTTATTCAAGCAGAATGGCTGGATTGAATACTATTCAAGCCTTTATCAGAAGACTATTACTAGTAAACTCTGTAGTTGGTTACAAGCAAAAAAAACACCTATCTCAACTTGCAGAAATCGGACGCTTCAGTAAACCTAAAATGCCAACTGAATTTTATGAAACTGGACAATTATTTATTAATAAAGTGTTTGCCTACAGAGGAATAATAATTTATCCTTGGGTCGTAAAAGTGTATGATACAGATGTATCATTTGACTATCTAGAAGACAGAAGTAATCAAGAAAGAAAAGTAAAAGTCCCTGTGGAATATTATTACCAAGTCTTCATCGATGCCCGTGACAGGTTTCTCATGAATACAGAAGTCGATTACATTAACTATGGTGGTGATGTAATGGATGTTAAAACACATAATACAGGGTTATATTCTGTTCCAGGACTAGACATTGTTGCACATGAGGACATTTTACCTTACTCTGTGGCTGGAAAAATGCCATTTCACCACGAGCTAATCAATACTTTTTTTATGTATCGGCCTACAAAAGGATACTTGACCACTGCCTGTAAGCCAAGCTTTGTAGCTAAAAACAAGGTGTACGAGTGGTGCATCAATAATTGGGACAGTTTGAAATTATCAGAGGTGCATAGAAAGACAACAGAAGGTATCAGAACAACAGTGGTTCCATATTTCATGGGCTGTCAAAAAACAGAAACAATTGATACGTATGCCTGGAAGTGTAACATCCGCTTTCACAACTTACGTGAATCAGCGGTTACTTTCAAAACACACAGCTGGAGAGTGTTTGGTCATAGCGGTGTCATAGAAACAGTCGATGGTGTTGGGGTGGTGGGGCAGGAACTCACGTTGGACAAGGCCAAACCTGTGTTTCAGTACACGGGCATTGTTAATTCACAGAAACCGTACAGCCATATATCTGGCTTGTTTAAGACAGTAAACGAGGATGGATCTTCATTTGATTACCACGTTCCATCATTTTTTCTGAAAGTCTAAGATTGAAATTACTTAAGATAAATAAAGCTTCTTGCTTGGTGTGCAGCTAATATTATTACTACTGTTTAAGATACTTTAATACTTCTTACTGAAAATTATTTAAACTGATATCTGAATATTTTTTGACAAAATACATTTTTCAACATATTAACCTTGAAAGCCAGTCTCAAGCCTATAACACAAAGGTTAAGCCAGAAATACCAGGCTATTTTAAGGTCTTTGCTAACCTTTAGGGAAATAATTAAAATAAGACTTATAAATTATATCTTCTTGATTAATGTTTTATTTGATTGACTATAAAAAGGGCTTTGAAAGAATATATATCTATAGGTAAATATATAACCCTATTTATTTGTAACTTGTTAGTAAGTTTGAAAAGTTTTAGAACAAAATTTTAAACCAGTTGTGCCTATTGTAAAAAATTATTGAGTAGTAAACCTAAATGTTTTTTTGTAGGAAATATTTGGTAGACAATTTACAGTAGAACAAGTAACATTTATCCCCAGTTTGGGCAACCCGAAAATCACAATTTTCCAGCAGTGTAGGTATTTTCATGCTAAACACCTAAAGAAAAAATAAAAGAACCTGGATAATATACAATCAAATATGCAAACTAATTACAAAGACAACACAATGTAAATAGCATTGTTTACAAAGTAAACATGATGAGACTGACATAAACACCTGTCGTCTATACATAGGGGTAGTAGGGAAGTGGCAACACTGATTAAACATACAGAGTATACAATTTTTTGTGTAACATTTAATATGAAATCGATTATATTTAGTTACGGTACCTCACTTATTTATCTATGTTATTTAGCAAAATTCAATTATAATATGTTATAAGGAATAACATTAAAAAAATATATATTGTATAACTTCCAATATATTGAATTTTCTTTGTCTTCGCAATAACTAAAAATATCTGATATATTGAAAGTTGGTCTCCAGAGGATTGAAATAGACCATTGAAAATTTTCTTGGCAGTAGAATATTTGTTTGGATTTATGTATTGATTACAATTATACACAAGTGGACAGGTATTAGCTGATTATACTAAATTTTAATTGATGTACTGTCATTATACGAAAAAAGATGACTTTTGAAATCTTCATCGATGGCATAAAAATCCTGATGGATTGCATCAGATCCTAAAGTTAGCTCATTAAGGAACTAAATAGGCCAGTTTATCTACCTGGTAATAAACCGTTATCATGTGGGCACTGTCCAGCACTTTCACTTCTTCTGTTCGGCCATAAACTTATAAACTTTATAAAGTTTCAGTCCAGTATCAGGGAAACACTATAGATCTAGGAGCCGATACCGAGGGGTGTTAAATTATTAGCTCCTATATGTTGTAACCATAAACATCTCCCTCTTTTCAAAGATGGAATAGTTTTTTTAAAATTTGCATTGAATTGAATGTAAAACATATTAGCTTCAAACCGTCAGAATGCCCAAACATATGAAGACTGGTTTACAATGATATAGATTAGATAAGATTAGATTGAAAGGGGATGTACAGTTGGTCCAGCCAACCCTTGCAACAAAGCCTGAGGCTTTTTGTGCCTATCCCAGTGCCTAATCGTCGTAAAGCTGGCAATCCTTGACCAGGTCAAGGAGCTTCTTCACTAGATTAGTAATTTCCGACAGTCCCAGAGGTGAGCCTTCAAAAAGTACTCTTCTCCTGGCACCAAGAGCCTCACACTCCAGGACAATGTGTTCTGCCGACTCTTCGTCCTCCCCACAGAGGCGACAGATGGGATCCTCCGTAAAAAGTCCCACTGTTCTTAGATGCCTCCGGAATTTGCCGTAACCGGTGATGAGTCCCACCACCAGCTTGACGTGCAATTTACTCAACCCAAGAAGTGACCTTTTTAACTTCTGGGAAGGATTTCTGACAAGAATCTTGCCGAGTCTTTGCCCTGGGAACCGCCGCCATCTTTCCAGATGTCTGGCGCTGACCCAGTTTTTGATTGCTGTTTTGACAGCTGCAGCCGAAACGCCGCAGGCCGGCTCAGGACCAATGAAGGGCTTGATAGCACCTTCCCTAGCCAAGGCATCGGACTGCTCATTGCCTTCTAATCCCCTATGTCCTGGGATCCATTCCAGCAAGACCTGATTTCTTGAGCCCAGGATGCTGAGGGCCTCCACACATTCCCAGACTAGACCAGACGAAACCTTCCAGGAGTCAAGAGCCCCTAAGGCCGCCTGACTATCTGAGAGGATGTGGATATGTTTCCCGCAAATCATCTCATGGTTTGCGCTGAACGTATGGCGACTTCAGCTTGGAAAACGGTGCCATACGCTCCCAGGCTCACGCTAGCGTTGGTCCTAGGGTCGCCAGTATAGACACCAAATCCAGCTCTGTTGCCCATTCTTGACCCGTCTGTGAACCATACAATTCGGTCGTGAGAAGAAACCGGGCTACTAACAGCGTCCCAGTACTCCCTCGACCTGAAATCCACAGTATGGGGTCTGGTGAAAAGATACTTAGTCCCAATGAAGACAAACTTCATTGAGAGTACCTCATCGTTTACTAGATTGACCACTGAGGAGTGACCTGTACAGGACCCCCTCCAGTGGCCAGTCAGTTGAAGCCTGTAAGCCGCCGCCCGAGCCTCCCCAATAATGAAGAGATCAAGGGGCGGCAGGTTAAGAAGAACCTCCAGTGCAATTGAAGGGGTCGCCTAAAGGCCCCTGTCATGCACATGCAGGCAAGTCTTTGTTGGCTTGAAAGCCTACCCCGGACACGGTACGGCACGGGAGAGTGGATGTTTGGTAGGATAAGGAATTAATGGGATAGGAGTGCTCTCAGTATCGGGATCACACTGAGAGCTGTGGGAAGGTACCCTCCTCCTTTCTCATCGGTTATGGGAAAGATGAGACCCCGGGCTTGGGACCGGTGCAGCGGAGTTTACAATGATATAAGTTGTGTGCTGCTGGAATTGTCCATATTGCTATTTTCTGTGAAAAGAACCTTGATTGTAAGCAGCTAAGTGACCCCATAGAAGTATCCCATTGGACAAAAGGCAATGGAAAGGAGAATAATAAGCAGTATAAAGTCTGTTCTGTGATAGTGTTTGTAAGTTCCCGAGGAGGAAGATCACGGTGAAGAAGATACATGCTGGATCCAGTTTACCAAAAAAAAAACCGAGCAATATAATGGCTTGAAAAAATGACCATCGTCAAGATCAAATATATCATAATGAGCGTCACATTAGGAATGTAAATATAAAAGTATTCCGTTTCCTTTAGTTTTTAACAAGTTCACTGCTGAAAAAAGTGTTATGTCCTTTGATGTATGCTGACACTATTTGCATTATTTCTGAATACTCTCTAATAAATAATAAAGGCTAAAATTGAATACACCTCTAAAGTCACATAACTTCCAGACAAAAATGTAATGTACGCATAAAATCACATATTAAACAATAAACCATTAATTGGTGGTAATCAGCTGTTTTAATCCATGACGCACAAGTGCGTCGTCCGCACACGGCATGCAGTCAACTTGTCACTGTTCAACTTATTACTTTCCAAGGAAAATCATCTACGCGTCCCTTTTAGCAAAAAGAGCTACCTAATGTATTGAAAAAAAAGAAAACGCTAAGAAAGAAATTATGTAATAGTTTTTTTAGAAATTTGGCTTTCTAATCGAGTAAAAATGGTTAACAAAAAAAAAAAAATCTAGTTTTAAATTAAATGTAGGATAATGTTGTAAGTAACACTTGAAGATGTCAAAAGTTTTTATATATGTCAAGATATGTTTTTTGAAGCGTTGAAAATATCTATAAAATTAAAAATTATCATGAACAATGCAACAATACAGCATGCCGACAAAAACATGATTTGCCGTCGAACTCATGTACCGTACCTAATGTAATGAAAAAAAAAAAGAAAACGCTAAGAAAGAAATTATGTAATTGTTTTTTTTAGAAATTTGGCTTTCTAATCGAGTAAAAATGGTTAACAAAAATCTAGTTTTAAATTAAATGTGGGATAATGTTGTAAGTAACACTTGAAGATGTCAAAAGTTTTTATATGTGTCAAGATATGTTTTTTGAAGCGTTGAAAATATCTATAAAATTAAAAATTATCATGAACAATGCAACAATACAGCATGCCGACAAAAACATGATTTGCCGTCGAACTCATGGACTGACATAGCAGCTAACACATTTAACTTATATTTGTACACTGTGATTGTTACTAGATAAGAAATTAACTCAGTAGAATCAACCGAAACCTGAAATTTTAATCATATTTCATTTGTATACTGTAAACCAAAAAATAAAATAAAATCTATAGTGGGAGTGGTTGTATTTTAAGTATATGCCAATCAATCT